>JASCZW010010793.1:0-34767 GCA_034211315.2 Aedes japonicus | reverse complement strand
AAAATCAAGGGGAATGGTAGTCCGAAGTTTTGGATATCATGTACCTCCCTCCAACCCAGTCCCCTTTTTTTTCGTGGCTGAAACTAGGTGGCTTTGAGGTTATTTTTCATGATGATATTGAAATTGGTTTTGTGTTTCACTTTTTTTACAAACGGTTTTAAGATTTTTTGTTAGTTTTTAACACAAATGGTACATGAAAAGTATACAATTGGGAAAAAAACATATTTTCGGGGATGTTCTAGGTCGTCCAAACTCTCCTGGAATGTTGATCATGGACTATGTCACTATGACATCTGAGCATAGGACCTACTTACATGAAACATGTCCAACTATGTTCAAGAAGAGTGTTGTCTGTCATTCATCTCCATTCATACTAGTCGTTCAAATCTCTCCAAATTGTCTTGGAGTTCCGGTCAAATGAACTACGAGATAAACCATGACTGGGCTACTGTCCTTAGCAACGCAGCATACCCAAGCCGGCTCAAAGAAGCTATACAAATGAAATATAGTCCATTTCCCGCCATATAAGATGTTCTAGGTTCTCCAAATTGTGCTGGAGTTTATATAGTTCGTTGCCATTAGTTCAACTACGACTAAGGATAATGCGCTCCTAACATTGGATAATGTCTTTGCTGAAATTTGCATAGTAACCAGCGCGCAGCAGATTGTTGACCTATTTCGCATTGTATATCTTGTTCATTCTAAGTTGCTCAGATCTACTTGTTGCAGGCCATAAAGACAAATCGTATTTGATCTGAACTCCGTATGCATGATTTGGAGAGACTTGAATGACTGGTATGAATGGAGATGAATGACAGACAATTATAACACTCTTCTTGAACATAGCTGTACATGTTTGATGTAAGTAGGTCTCAGATGTCTTACATGCTCAGATGTCATAGTGACATAGTCCTTGATCTGCATTTCCGGATAGTTTGAACGATCTAGAGCATCCCAAAACATATCCGTTTTTATACATTCCATCTACCATTTGTGTTAAAAACTAACTAGAAACCATAAAACCGATTGTAAAAAAAAAATGAAAAACAAAAACAATTTCAATATCATCATGAAAAATAACCTCAAAGAGCCACCTTGTTTCAGCCATAAAAAGAAGGGAGTTGGGTTGGAGGGAAGGTACATGTATCCAAAATTTAGGACTACCATACCCCTTGATTTTAATGAAAGTTTCAGCTGGAAAGGTTAAGGCATCATTGAGATATAGCGTTTTCAAAATAAAAAGTCCATCCTGCACCTTTAAGGGTTAAGCAAGTAAATTAAGTATAAAAAGACTGATTTGCGTGATATGTAAACCAGGAATTTTGGTGTTATATATATGGGTCTAAAATTAGCACAAGGTCGTACAGTTTGTACAGTGGAGCTAATGTGAACATATATTTATTAGTCCTTAACGCAATCAAAACAGTCCGATGTACATTCTCATTTGGCAAAAGACCAATCTCACAGGCAAAGTTTCTTGTTATGTTATTTTTAGTGTTTAGCCATTATCAGATAAGTTCCGGATCTTGCCGCAGAGATGGCGCTGCAATCTAACTAATGAAGCGCTAGAGAGTGCCCGTTTTGGGCAAAGTTTTTCAATATGTCATGTGTCGTCTTTTGAGATTATTCTATTAGTTCCAGATCTTGCCGTAAAGATGGCGCAGTAGTCTATCTTTTCCAAATGAAGCGCTAGAGAGTGCTCGTCTTCGGCGAAGTTTGGCAGTATGTCTTTTGTCGTCTTGTGAGATTACCATATTAGTTCCAAATATTTTCGCAGAGATGGCGCTGCAGTCTATCTTTGCCAAATGAAACTCTAAAGAGTTGTCATCATAGGTTAAGTTTCTCATTGTGACATTTGTCGTCTTTCAACGTAATCATATTAGTTCCAGATCTTTCAGCATAGATGGCACTGCAGTCTAACGTTGAAAAATGAAACTCTAGAGAGTTGCCATCTTCGGTAAAGTGTTTTCTAGATCTGCGGTACAATCTGGAATTAATGTGATTATTTTAAATGTCTTCATTTTACATTCTTGACAATTTGGCTAAAGACGGCAACTCTTTAGAGCGTCATTTGGCAAAGATAGCACTGTAGCACCATCTTTGCGGTGCAATTTGGAACTTATCTGATAACCTCAAGTGACTACATTCTACATTCGCAACAACTTTACCTAGGACGGCATCTCTCTAAAGCTGAATTTGACAAAGAAAGACTGCAGCGCCGTCACTGTGTCAAAATCTGGAACTAATAGATAATGTAAAGCTACTACATTTCTATTCAAACAACTTTTCGAAGACAGTTACTCTGTAGAGCTTCATTTGACAAAGATATACTGCAGCGCCACCTTTGCAGCACGATTTGGAACTTATATGATAATATCAAAAGACGATTCGTTACGCACTGAGAAACTTTGCTGAATATGCCAATTCTCTACAATGAGTCTGGAATGTTTTATATGCATTTCTGTTTACACATGGAAACTAAAACTTCCTTCCGTTTGTAGCAGATTCCCGGGAACAATGTTACCGGAACCAGTTTCTTTTCCTTTCAATTAATTTTTGAGACCCTTTCACATTGTGCATAAACATCGACTCTAAGGTAAAATTTCGAAATTCTACGAACGGTTGAAATCCGGGTCAATGGCACTAATGTTATGTGTCACTTTTTTCTACAACCACCTTAAAATGATTTAAAAAAAGTTTATGCTAAAATGAAGAATTCAGTAAGATTGATTTAAAAATTAAAAAAAAGCGTACATTGAATTGACCCTAATATCTTTTGAAGTTTAATCTCACTTTTTCTTGACGAGGGTCGGGAAAATGGACTTATCGGCGTAATGGTATTCACGGTTGTAGAAAACGAGGAAGTGTTATAGGAATGAACTCAGTATATACTTCTATTTTGGGTTTATCACTAAAACCTAGAATTGAATCAACTTGTTCGTCCATCATTCCGATTCAAGATGCTAATGCACTCAATGGTGCCTAAATTTTAATGATGTTCGAAATAGTTGCAAAAGCTAAAAATCAAATCTTCTTCTATACGTGGTCAATTACATTTTTATTCCCTTCAGGGGTCATCGAAGTAAAAGAGAGACAGACCGCGGCATTTTTGAAAGATCAAATCATGGCAGTGATCCGAAGCTACGGTTTTTCGATTCAGTCTACCTACTTCATTGCAATACGGTGGTAACTTCATTTAACTGTGAAAAATGAACTGAACACGAAGCAAGCAAAAACAAACAGCATGAAAACAGATCGAAAGTGGTTCTATAGATTTTGATATGGGATATGCTCGAAAAGAAAGAGCTTGATTTTCGTTTGATATTGATGGTGAACAGCTTTATCGTCGCTTGATAATTATCAATTGACGATGACTTTGCCGGGCCCTGCCGGCAACTATGCATAATAATTTTGCAGCTAAGGCGTGTGACTATTTCGGTATTCTTCGTGGAATGGAAATTAAAAGAAATAAAAAGAAGAAGACAATTTGAACCATTTGTTACCCGTTTTTGAGGACCAGAATAGTTAAAAGCATATGTTCAACCTGTTCATGCGGAGATTTGTATGGGAGCAAAAGTAGGTAGTTTTTAAGTAAATAATTTAACTACTTTTACTAATAGCATTAAGTATTAATTTCAATACAAAAATGTAAAGTTTTGGAGTTTTCATAAGGGTCAATGTCGCAAACGTAAACTATGGCTTCTTCCACAAATTTCTTGAAAATGTTAACTCGCTCAAGCAAACTACCACTTCTATTGCAAAGGGGAAATCCTCTTCTGTTTAATCATCGTAGAAATTCACTATGATTAAGTTAGCTTTCTCGAGAAATTTGCGGAAGAAGCCATTGTTTACGTTTGCGACATTGTTGCGACCCGCTTATGAAAACTTCATGACGTCGACATACACTTCTTTCGTCAGATGTAAACAAATCAGGTGATAGCGAACAGTGAGATCAAAATGCAAGTACTTTAGTATGCAAGTATCAGATTTCGGCAATGTTATTTGGTGAAAAAATAGGTGTTTCAATTATAATATTGTAACATAAGGTATAGTTACGTTGTAATGAAATTAATGTCTGGATAGTTGCTCCGATCAATTTCTAAAAGCAGTGGGAAAACAACTTCTCAATATACTATTTTTTTTTCAAATGACGCAGACATACAGTTATACTGGCAAATGTGCTTCGATCGATTAACGACACAAAACAATGGCAGGGTGGCCACAGACCACAGACTCGGGAAAATCGGGAAATGCGGGAATCCAAAATCATCGGGAAATATGCGGGAAAAAGGCGGGAATTTCAAAAGTCGTCGGGAATTTTTGTCATATGGAAGGAACCATACTCACACCTTTTTCAAATAATTTGAGTAGCGTTTTTGTCATTTACTCGGTCCACCGATCTCATTGTTCAGCCTGTTCAAAACGTACCGCTTAGAGCATCTTCAGCGGTGGTCTATTTTAACATCTTTATAGTTGATTTGCATCAGCAAAGTTAAAAAGAACCAGCTAAAACAGAACAACTTTGCGTTCCCCGCACCGGTGTAGTATTTCTTGAGTGGTGGTGAGTGTGTGAAAAACTGCTGATAGTGATATATAGCGCCACGCTAACCTATGACACGAAGCACTTTCTGCGACGTTTCAACATGCCAAGGGATATGATCCTAGATATTATGCAACAACTAGAGTCAACTGATGACTTTTCCAGCTGTTGCGATGCAGCTGGATATGTTGGCCTTAGTGTTACATAGAGTGCTGCGCAGCCTAACGGAAGTTGGCGTATGTCCTCTGCTAGTTCTCTCGACGAAAATTTGAGGGTTGATGACCCTGAGGATTTTTTTCAAATCTATCCTTAAGACTTACGGCTCGCAGTATTTACGTCCCCCAATATCGGAAAAGGTGAAGAAACTGATGGACAAAAATACTTCCCAAAAGTTAGAAAAAAATCGTATAAATTCAGTGCATTTAGAAACTCAGGGGACTTATCAGGAGCTCGGTATACTTCTTAGATTTGACTTAGACTTTCCCGAGGTTTAGCTATTCTCCCTGATGTCAAAGGAACATCCCATAAAATCAGGGAATTTTCCAGAAAATCGGGGAGCTTTCCAGAAATTAAGGGTTCTTCCTAGAAGTTCAGACAACTTTCCTGAAATTCAGATTGTTTCCTAGAAATTCAGGGAATTATCCACAAGTTCAGGGAGCTTACCACGAGTTCAGGGAAGTTTCCAAAAGTAAAGGGTTCTTCACAGAAGTTCAGGTAACGATCCAGAAATTCAGGGGGCTTCCAGAAGTTTAGAAAACTTATCAGATTATTTTGGGTATTTTTCAGAAGTTCATAGAACTACTCAAGATGTTCAGGGAACTTCCCAAAATTTCAGGGATCTTTCAAAAAGTTCAAGAAACTTTCCTGAAAATTGGAAAACTTCCAATAGAGAACAGTCAAGAAATTCATGAAGTTTTTCAACATTTTGTGCATCTTCCTAGAGTTTTAGTTAAATTCTTAGAATTTCATGAAACTTGCTAGACATAAAGGGTGATACGGTCAAAATTTGGTCAAGGGAAAACGCGTGTAAACCGGTGAAATCGTTTATTTAAAAAATCAAATTAAATTTCTTTTTCAAGTTCAATTAGTATAAAATTCAGGAAAAATATTCAGTTAGGCTTCCGCTTTTCCAAATCCGAATTGCCGGGCCTTACGCTTGACCCCTGCCATCAGATTTTGTACAGCCACCTTGTCCACCTTCTTCGCCGCAGAAAGCCAGTTTGCCTTGAACTGCTGCTCGTCCTTAGCAGTTTTTTTGGTCTTCTTTAGGTTCCGCTTGACAATAGCCCAGTATTTCTCAATTGGGCGGAGCTCTGGCGTGTTGGGAGGGTTCTTGTCCTTGGGAACCACCTGCACGTTGTTGGCGGCGTACCACTCCATGGCCTTTTTACCGTAATGGCAAGATGCCAAATCCGAGCCAAAACAGTACGGAACAACCGTGTTTCTTCAGGAAAGGCAGCAGACGTTTATTCAAACACTCTTTCACGTAAATTTCTTGGTTGACAGTCCCGGAAGCTATGAAAATGCTGCTTTTCAAGCCACAGGTACAGATGGCTTGCCAAACCAGATATTTCTTTGCGAACTTTGACAGTTTCGTGTGCTTGAAAATATCTGCTACCTTTCCCTTCCTTTGCCGTATAAAACTCCTGTCCCGGAAGCTGCTTGTAGTCGGCTTTGACGTAGGTTTCGTCGTCCATTACCACGCAGTCAAACTTCGTCAGCATCGTCGTGTACAGCCTCCGGGATCGCGCTTTGGCCGTCGTATTTTGTTTATCATCGCGATTTGGAGTCACTACCTTCTTGTAAGTCGATAGTCCGGCTCGTTTTTGGCTCGATGCACGGTTGTAGACGATACACCCAGCTTATTTGCGGCATCTCGGAGAGATAGGTTAGGGTTTCGCTTGAAACTACCGGCAACTCTCTTTGTCGTCTCAGCGGCTTCCGGTTTTCGATTTCCCCCGATCCAGACTTCCTGGCTGTCGACAAACGTTCCCCAAACACTTTAATTACATTTGTAACGGTTGATTTGGCAACTTTTAGCGATTTTGCCAACTTTGCGTGCGAGTAGCTCTGGATTTTCGCGATGCGCGAGCAAAATTTGATACGCTGCTCTTCTTGCTTGGACGGCATTTTGACAACTGAAGAGTGAATTCCAAAATCAAAATAGGAGCAACATTCTACACACACACACACACTTCAAAATGAGGGGTGTTCAGGTTTTTTAAATGCAAAATTGAAAGAAATACGTCAAGTTGATATTGACCAAATTTTGATCAGTATCGCCCTTTATCCAGCAAGGCAAACAAAGCCAAACGGCTTAAGTTCTGCTAATGAGCGTGTGATGCTTCCTAGAGTCTGGAAAACGGTTCTCTGGAAGGACGAATCAAAATTCGAGCTGTTTAACCGAAAGCTTCGGGTTCGTGTTTGGTGCAGATCGGGAGAGGAGCTTCAGGAGCGCCACATCCAAGGCACGATGAAGCATGGAGGAGGAAATGCTGATGGTCTGGGGTGTTTTCGTGGGTGGAGTGAAGTATTGTGAAAATCGACGGGATAACGACGGCAGATTCTACATCAACAACCTGCGAGAAAATCTGGAGGTTTCGCTGATCCAGACGGGCCTTGAAGAAGGTTCGCTTCCAGCAGGACAACGACCCAAAGCATACTGCCAAGAAGACCAAGTCTCTCTTTCGGTCGGTCTTGTCGGATCAAACCGCTGGAATGGCCTCCACAAAGCCCGGACCTCAATCCCATCGAGAATTCCGGGCGATTCTCGATGCCGGGGTTGACAAAACCGGCGTTACCAATAAAAATAACTCACTTTTGAAGCCCTGGAGGCGCGCCTGGGAAGAGCTGTGCCAGATCCAGCAGCACCTAAAGAACCTGGTCGAGCGCATGTCGAAGCGCCTCGCAGGAGGTCCTGAAGGCCAAAGGAGAACACATCAATTATTGAAATGCTTTTGTTTTACTTTCGGAAATTTATGTTTTCTGTAGCCTAAATGGAAGTTGGGCACTTTATTTTTGTCACTGTTTATTTTTTCAACACATTGATTTTTTTTTTCTTTAGAAGCAGAACTCCTGTTTTTTGCAGTACTTCCATAAGTCAAACTTCAGAAAAGAATAGCAGTAAAAAATAAGATAATAAATAAAAATACAGTGTATTTACTTTAATTTAGAACCAAGCAAATGAGAGAAATTGAAAAAACGACAGGTGGGCACTTTGTTTGCCCACTATCGTGTGTAATGTACAAGTACAGCTCTCAGTTCTGTCGATCTAAAAAGTCTGACAGTGAATTAAGAGACAAATCTAGACACATTAGTCAAAGGTGGAAAGTAACATATGTAAACAATGACTTCTAGCGTATTTTTCTGGGATCTGTTTGCTCCACAAACAAAAAAAGCACCAGAAACAGATACCAGGGAGTGATTGCCTTCCCGTCGGTAATGGATATAGATGTTTGCAACCTCCAGGAAATTTACGACTTTTGTCGATTTTGTCGAAAAATGAAGTCGCCAGCCATAGGTTGATCACCAGTATTTGAAGTAGATAAATATTTAGCCCTACGTGTAATCGTAAATTCTGAATGACTACAATCTCACTTCTTCCCATCCAACTAGGCTCGCATCGTCCCTGCTATCCCAACAGAAACAACAACAGCATCAGCAACACCAACAGCAACAACAACATCATCAGCACCATCAGAAGGTAGAACCAGTGGTAACACCGGAGATCCAGTCATCCATCAAAGAGGTCACCTCTGCTATTGTACATTATGTAAATGACCAAACCAACCGACACTCACGCAGTAGATCCACTAGTCCAAGCCAAAGGTGCGTGCGGAACTGTCATTATCGTTGCATCGATTGATTTCCTCCATTTAATACCGAATTTCCCTTTTTTAGATGTTGGCTAGAAAGTTCATTCGTCGGAACGAAACCGCTGGACTCACCCCAGACGCCAATGATCGACGGCAATAGCAGCTCAAGCCAAGTAGTCGTCCTGCAACAAACTCAGCAGATAAGCATTGCCAGCAGTAACAATAGTAGTAACGATTGCGGTCGGGGACCACTACAGGTACAATGCTGGCCGGCTGAATGGCGTCGGTGAGTCAACACTGATCTAGAAATCAGCTTGATATTCTACTTTACATTTGCTACACATACACTCTACAGAAAAAACAACAACCTATGAGTAGGGAGGATAGAGATGGAAATTTCTCTAGATCGATTGAAGTTTTGTTCGTTTCATAATTTTTAAAACTGAGCTGAAAACATACATTTACATACACACTCTCTTTCTTGTTACTACTATTTAGCAAATATTGGTTCTGTAGTGCGTTTATAGTTTCTGCGTTCGAAATAAGATTTTACGTTATGTCTTTGGTTAGCTTAATACAGCGATAGCAAAAAGATAATCGAGGCGCTAATCGAAGGAGTTCTTAGGTTTAGTTCGATTTTTTTTTAAATATTTATGTTCCGAATTAAGTTATTTTCGGCTTATTTTTCGGATCAAATAATGCTTTGATAAAGCGGTCAGAATGATTCAATCCATTCTATCTATTATGAATCTATTTACGGGACGTCTTACCTTGCTTCCGTCTTAGCAAACATTTTGCTGTTCCAAATTTTTTCCAAGCGATATTAAGCAAACGCAAAAGGTTTTTTGCATTATGAATGCATTTCAGATTATTGACTAAAACAAACAAACGAAAAGAAAAAACTCTGATAGGGATCAACGTATACACACCAACTCGATCGTGGTAAAACTTTTGATGAAAAGATATTTTGTAAAGCTCTATTTTAAGGCAGGTTTAGGTGTTGTTAAACGATAGCGCTATCGTTACGCAAATTAGTGAACACAATTGAAAAAGCCTCTCCATGAACCATCATTTTGTCCATACAAGCTTCGCAACTGTACAATAGACGACAACAATTGCCTCATTTTGTTTTTTGACTTCATGATCCAACGAATCCAAAAAAGAAATCACAAATGCTACTCTCGCCTAGCAGCTCTGACGCATTATAATCACTTTGGCTTTGCCATCGCCATATCCATCATTCTACTAATCACCTCCTCTTATTTAAATGACAAATTAAATTAAGGAGCGTTTTTGATTTGTGGGACCTTCTATCACCTTCCCAGTTTGCTTACAATCCATGCAAAGTGATTATCCCCCCAACCTAACTACCCACCACAACCACCAGCCAAGACACTCTCTTATCTGCTATCATCCGATACCGAAACCCGTAGCGCCACGTTCGAGCATGTAGCAACCATTCAGCAAATGCCACTCGCACCACCCGACTATGGTTGTTCGTGGAAAGTGCGTTCACACCATCCAAGCGCCGTGTAGAGTTCTCACTTTTCATCCTGCGCTCGAACCTTCACAGTTCCCAACTCCAATATTCACCTCATTCATAGAAGTAAAACTAACCACCACCTGGCGAAGCATATCGAATCCGAATGCAACATGTGATACAACCGTTGGTGCCTTTGAAACTTTTAGACAAATTTTCCTCACTCATGAGAAACGGTTGGTGCTTTCGTTCCACGCAAAAACAAAAAGAGCAAAGCATCGCCATGAAGTCAACTGACAATTGCGCGAGAACACGACGAACGAAACTGCGAACGTATAGAAATCGACCCGATCAGGTTCCGTAATGAAGCAAAAGGAGCGAACTTTTTAGCCGTAGATATTGTAACAACCAGTAGAGATTCCGATGTTATCTAGTTAAGCGAACGAAGCATATACATTTTTTTCTTCTTCTTCTATTCTGTGTGTATTATGAAAGAGAAATTGTTCCAGTTAAGTGCATACATACTGTTATTGGTAGTTTGATAGAGAGAATAATGCTCGGATTTGAACTGTTCCGTATTTCCTAGTGTTTCCGTATCGTTTGCATGCTGAGCTAGATGGAAGTTTTTTTTGTTTGTTTCAAGTTGAATCGAATCACTAGCGAGTAGAACGAATACGCTCATTTTCGACCAGTCAAGTTTCCGGTGTAGCGAACGGAACATCAACATTTATTCTGTCTTTAGTTTTTTTTTTTGAACTGTCATCTTGACACGATCATTTGTGTATTAGTATGGCAATATATTATTTTGTTATATTACTTTAAACTACTATCATCATCATCTTCATAATAGTTAACCTAAAGGTGACACACTGTAATATTTTACCGTAATCCTTACTTTGCGCTAATTGTTTTAAGTTTTAATATATACCTGTAATTACGAGAGAAAGAGAGAAACATTATATTATTATTTAAACGATTACTGTAATTTTGTATAAGTATTATTATTTAAATAAAATTGGAAACAGTCTTTACAAATTATTATCGTGATTGATTTAGTATGTGTTTTAGTTTTCATCTCTTTTCACAATTCCCTGGCTTTGTTCTTTAGTTGGTAAGTGATTTTTTAGTTTTATATATTCGCTGTTATTTCAGTACTTCACTATTGCACTTTTGAGCAAGCTACAGACTATTTTTATACCCATTGACATTATTCTTTGTTTATCCATGTTGGAATGTTACGATGTAGGTATAAACAAAAGGTTGCAACAGTGGTGAGGAGAGGAGCCTAGGTAGTACTTGCAAAAAAAACTTTTTTTTAACTTGTTCAATTATTTGGGAGGCTAAATTGCGTTAGCATTACGGAGCCGATGAATCATTGTTTTTTAATATAATGAATGTCGAATAGCATTGGTTATGACTTGGCCGTTTACTCGCGGTTTACCCGAGGTTAAAAGGGGTGACATTTTTGTGGATGGAATGGACAGAGGAACATCGAAATGGGATGCTGTAGTCTCATCAGATAGTAGTCGCCAGCACTTTAAGTTAGTGCTATATGGCCAGGGCTGCCTTTTTGTGTTTACAGGGCGGCCACAAAACCGGGAATTAACCGGGAATTCTAAAAAACCGGGAAAAACCGGGAATTTATGTTCACATGATTGTTCATAATTTAGATTGTGTGTTATTATCATCGAGCTCTAGGTATTCCTTTCTTAGCGTGTTCATCTATAACGATCTGTAAAATTTTAGAGTGTGTCAATTGATTTATCTTTTATAAATATCCTGCAAAGAAAAAAATCTTGTAGTAGAAACTACCATTTTACCCGACTACACCTATCTTTAAAACTACCATGTCAAATTTACTACGTTTATCTTCAAACCTTCAACGTTTTTGGTATATTTGACAGACCTTATGTTGATACCAACTCTACTATGGTTGACTTCAATCGCAGGCATGGTAAAATCAAACGCATTTATAGGTGAAAATTGTTGGTGTTTGCGCTCAATTTGACCCTCGAAATGGTAGTTTCTATTGTGATTTTTTTGCGTGTGGATCATTCTTGTAAGTTAGTAGCGACCAGAGTTGCCACAATATTTTTCGTGCCCATCTTTAATTTTCACCAAAAAATCTTTTTGGTGTGTTTTATCTGTGTTTAGCAGCAGAAAATCTTGGCAAGAACCTTGCTTCAAACATTCGAATTTAGATGATCTTATTCAGATTGTAGAAAGTTCGCAATGAACTTTCTAAGCAAGACAAAAGCCAGCTTCCCATCTGCTTGTTTGAAACACAGCAGTTTTCTCCAACAAAGCTTCAAGTCATGATCTTCGATGGCTCTGTATCTCATATTTTTCGTAAAAGTACGGATATTGTTTAAAATTGAATTGAACTCCTTCAAAGTGTACAGCTTCTTGGGTTCAACACACGATGCAGTTCCTGTTGACAACTGATTAGAACGATAGCCACTTGGTGGCAGATCGATGCAGAACGATGCTTCAAATCCAAGATATTTTGTATCATCTAGAATTCCTTGGATCATTTGAGGCTGCATGATAAGTAACTATAAATATCTTGCATCAACTGTTCCAGTGGCAGCTTCTTGCATGTATAGCTTTCACAAAGAACCAAAAAGTGGCAATACCGATGCTACATCTGATCGACAGCCAACAAGCCTTTTTTGTAATCGTGCCATCGATCTGGTATTGTTCAACAATTGCACAATATATATTGAAATGGAGTTTTCATAAGGGGACATTGGTTCGCAATCATAAACAATGGCTTCTACCGCAAATTTCTCGAGAATGCTAACTCAATCATAGGGAATTACCACGATGATTGTACAGAAGCGGAGTTCCCTTTAGAACAGAAGTTGTAGTTTACTTGAGTGAGTTTGCATTTTCAAGAAATTTGCGGAAGAAGCCATTGTATACGTTTGCGACATTGGCCCTTATGAAAATTCCATGTCGATATATAGGTTTTCGCACGGCTATATGATATTAAAGATAACCAAAAATATTATGCTTCGAATAACAAAAATAAATATCGAGAACATTCTTCTATTCGGAATGAATGCATGAAGATATTTTTAATTTTTTTTAGTTAAAATGTTTTATATTTCCAATTCATTTGTCTTACATACTAATTTTTACATTTTAAGTGTTACAGCCCATTGGGCTCTTCAGCTTTGTTTAATTTTTTTGTGTTTGTTGTGTTTGAAATGTTTATGTTTTACATGAAATTTTTCGTTCAGCCCTTGGGGCATTGTTAATTATATATCTAAATTAGAAGAACAATATTTTTATAGAAATCGTTGTAGGAAACTTTGTCGAATTTTGTGGAGCAATCGATTGAGGAATTTAAAAAAAACACACTGCTCCAGCGGAATACTTGAAGAATTGTTTAGAGATTTATATCTAAGAATCCTTGCAAACATTCTAGACAAAACTTATGAATAATTCTACAAAACCCCCTGCAGAATATTTAACGTGAAGAATTGAATACACGAGATTATGACACTCGTGCAAACAAAATTTCTTAAATTTCTTCAATAAATCAGGGTTTTTTCCAAGAATTATCTCAGCAATTACCTTATAGTTTTTAGTTCTTTCAGGTTTCTTCCAGGGATTCCTTCACAATCACAAAACTTCATAAGTTCAGGGAATTTTTTTAACATTTGGTCTGAGAAAACCGGGAACTTGAAAATAAAAATTGAGTGGTCACCCTGTGTTTAGCATGTTGGGGTCTTCATTAAGCGACGACGAGACTCCTCAAGATGTCGGTTCAAAACAAAAACTAACTAACAAACAAAAAAACGCAAGCAGATTAAAATAGGCATTTGGAAAAGACATAGACCCTGGCCAGGGGGATTCGGGAAAATCGGGAAATGAGAGAATCCAAAACCATTGGGAAATATGAGCATGAGCATGAGCATAACTGGACGCCCACGTACGCTACTCCGTTATTGCCAGATCAGCTTTATTTACAGAAAGAACCAACAGATGATGTTTGGGACTAGCATACATCCTCAATGTATAAAAACTGGTGACCTATTATGAAGCAATACCGTGCCCGAACGCTGGTCAAGTAGGAAATGAAAAGGAACGTATTGACGTGATAGTCGTGATAGACGCTTTCTTCGCTCGGTTTGTCAACTGGAAGGCGTTCAAAAAATTGACTGGGAAAATCAGGGATCTGCGAGGCAGTCCTGGCCTTTAAGTTCTCAGCATCGTTAGCTGCGACTTGCACGTCGTGCACAATTCAAGGAGGGACTAAGACAAATAGATTGACATGAGGATCTTTTTCTGCTGGCTTTGTTTATCCCGTTCAAAACCTTACCGCTTAGAAGATCTGGCTACACGGCTCGAACAGGTGAGGTTTCGCACATGACTTTTTTTTTATTCGTCATTCGAGTGGTCGTCAACGCTTGACTTCAAGAATTATACCAGCACGGTATTACACTTCGAATGAATTGCACTACCGTACTGAGATTTGTTCTCCAAATATCAAAGGGTTCTATTAGCCCTTTGTCGAAGAACTGACTTCTTTTAATTGAAATTGCCAGACGGTGGCATACCAAATGTTCCGAGTCTTCTTTTTCCTTGCCACAAAAGCGACATGAGTCATCTTGATTTTAGATGTTGCTGACTATGAAGCATTTAGAGCTGCTCGGCTGTCTGACATAATACACATATTTGAATGTCTATAGTTTCTACGCAAGTATATACCAGCACATTCCAGAATTGCTTGAATTTCATTCACCAGCCCATCGGAATCGACATGTCTATCCCTGGATCAGTTACTCCTGCTCCAACTTGATTGTTCATTCTTGAACCATCTGTAAAGAAAACTATCGATCCTAGACAAAGATTCGGACGAATCGTACCCAGGATGAAATACTGTATGGAGGAAAGTACGAAGAAGTTCACAAACGTCCAGTATGTGTGTGTGAGCGCTTAAAGAAAGGCTGTGGTCTAGATTGTTTAATTAATAGTCACATGTAGAATCGCTTTCAATGATTCATCAATATTATATCAGATATACATACACATATTCGTGCATGGAAGTGCAGAGATATTTTATCACTTGCAAGCTTGGGCTCTCTTCCTCAATTGAGAGCATGTGTGTGTGTGTGTGTGTGTGTGTGTGTGTGTGTGTGTGTGTGTGTGTGTGTGTGTGCGTGTGTGTGTGTGTGTGTTTTTTACAAGGGTTGAAAGGCCATCAAAAATCTGTGTGACAGACACCTGCGATACCACACAATGTTCAGGCGAACAGGGTTGGGCTCCTGCCCGACCTGCTAAAAATGTGCTCTCCCGGAAAATCCGGATCCCTTATCCTCCTTACCTAATACGCCCTGGACCACAAAATGCTGCGACACACGGTTGGGGTGCTGTGCTCATGCACTTCTTCTAAAATTTCGACCCTAGCTAAGGCTAGTTCGCCGACTGGCTGGATGATCCACTGCTCCGCTGCTACGTTGTATCCATCTTCTCGAATCCTCCCTGCTTCCCCCGGCGTCGAGGGTGGTCCACCAGTTCCGGTGAAGGAAACTTCCGCACTGATGGTGCCCCGACTACCGGCGGTTATCGCAGGGACGCTAACGCGCATTGCGCCGACTTCGTCTTCGGGTTGTGGAGGTGGTCCGACAGTTCCGGTGGTGGATGACGTCCGCACTGGCGGTGCCCTGTTCGAGTGCCGAGATCGGCCCGATGATTCCGGTTGGCAGAAGACTTCCGATTCACCGGCGCCACGACGACCCGAAGCCGAACACTGCTCACTGCGCTGGATACTCCTCAGAACCGGCGCTTGTTTGCTGGTCCCGTCTCCATTTACGCTGTAGCTCCGACAGTATTTGCGTCACAACTCTGCATACCGCGTTCCACGTGTTTTCCTCGTTGCACATTCGCTCTGCGATATTATCCGGCCTTGAGGCAGGCATTCCCCTTCGCAATTCCGTAAACCTCGGACAGTCGAACACCACGTGCTCTGGAGTCTCCTCTACGTTGGCACACGCTGGGTGCCGGTGGGTCCACCTTCCATTCTTCGCATTGTTCCACTCCTGCTGCCATTTGACCATGGATTCTAGCCTCGCCGTCTTCCTTACATTACTTGTTCCTCTCCGCTGATAGCATCCGAGTATCCTCTGCTGAGGTTACGCAGATTGGTATCATCCCGGCGATAACGCAAACTGCCTCCGACGAGATGGTTCTGCTTACGCACTCGCGACTCCAACTGCCATCAGACGAAACACGCTGTTCAACTTCCTGGCGGTTACGTTTCGTTTTGAGCGCGGCTCCCCATGCTGGAACGCCGTACCGCAGTATCGAGGATGATACGGCCGCCAGTAGTCGCCTTTCGGATCACCGATGTTCGGCATGATCCTTGCAAGCGCACTGACCATTTTAGCCGCCTTTTCGCAGGAATAGTCTACATGGCTGTTGAAATTCAACCGGTCATCGATCATCACTCCTAGATGTCTTAAAGCCCGCACGGACAGTATGACGTGCCCTCCTACGGTAATCTGCATCCACTGGATCTTTCGGCAGTTGCTGACCAGCATCAATTCCGTTTTGTGGTGAGCAAGCTGCAACTTGACTGCATTCATCCAGTTTTCAACGGCGTCGGTCGACTCCGCCACCAGCATTTCTACTTCTTCTAGCGACTCTCCGGTTATCGTGAGGACGACATCATCCGCGAACCCGAAGATCTTTACGCCCTTGGGCAGCTTCAGTTTTAGGACTCCGTTATACATTATGTTCCACAGCGTTGGGCCGAGTATGGAGCCTTGCGGAACGCCCGCCGCCTAGTCGACTTCTGCCCCGAGTTCGTTTGTGTGTGTATGTGTGTGTGTGTGTGTGTGTGTGTGTGTGTGTGTGTGTGTGTGTGTGTGTGTGTGTGTGTGTGTGTGAAAGTAATCTAACACTCATTGGCCGGCAATGGTATTATGGAAGAAAACTGTTTACAACAATCCCTCAACTGACCATTGGAAGCAGCTTTAATCCGAGAGCTAGAAAGTGATAGCTCTACTGCAGATCCAGCAACCCATTTCAGACTGTCTGGAGAGTCACGCTCATTCCGAGGTTACTTTCACATACAATAAGTCTCGCATGTAAACATTACCGATATCATTTGGATAAGGGCACTGCAACACGCTTCCAGATTTGGAAATGTTATACTTCCAAACCAAGCACGTATTTGGTATTATTTAAAAATATGGTTATTGTTATATAGTTATAGTCAGATAGATCTCACTCATGGCCGCTTCCTTAATTACACTCGCTTGTTCATTTGTAAAAATAAAAATTCACGACGTTGATTCGTAACTATTTGGTACAGTTATTGTTATAGTAAGACATCATCTTCTGTATGGGTCCATCGTTAATCTCTAGTAAGCTTTTTGTACACCAAATATGGAAATTATCAATTTCTTTTTGTAAGACTTCAATGTCAGATGATTTATGTATTTCCAAATTTTTCCACGAAAAGTTTCATGTACTCTGCATATATTAAAGCATTTGGCGTAGAACATATATACCCCAGATGGGATCCCTTTGTAACTCCCGATGTAACATTCACAACCGATGATAGCTACATTCAAATCTTACTCGTTGTGTGCCTATGCAAGTATTATTGAACCCACTTTAATAAATTGTGATAGAAATCTATCTTAGACAATTTTAAAAGCAACAAAGGAATATCTACTCTATCAAATGCTTTGCTAAAGCCAGTGTAAAGGTTTCAACATAATTACCTTCATCCATTGCATTAATTTAAAAAAAAAATACAAAATTTAGTATATAAAGCCATGTTGCTTGATAGTAACAACATTTTTCACTTGTGAAAAAATGTTTTGATTGATAATGAACTCAAATAGTTTGGGAATACAAGACAACATTGCAATCGCACGATAGTTTTTAAATTATGATTTTTACTGCTTTTGAAGATCAGAACCTAGTACGATTCCTTCCAAATGAGGGGAAATATGCTATTTTTAAAAGTTGAATTAAACAACCAAAACAAAGGTGTCACGAATTCCTTCGATAATGTTTTTCCAATCATTGAAATAAACCACTTACTCTTGTGAGTGGTCCAAACAGCATCCTTCCTGTTGGTTTAAATTGTTGCTAAAATTTGAACAATCTGAATGGGCATCCCAGTACAGAGAATAAACCGAGAACATAGTAAAATATCATATTCGCTATCGACGCTAGTTGAATTAAGCACATTGTTTACCAAAACGGATCCAAGGTGCAAAACCAAACATTTTATCCAACATCCCAGTTTATCGTGGAAGTGCAGAGGATTTCTCGGCTTCCTTCAACGCGAGTATTACGTCAATAAATTCATACCCATTCCCTACCTAACTCGTGGCTGATGCCGGTATTACCTATTACAACGTTTAGATCACCTGTTCTTTTACAATGAGGATGTATGTTAGTTCCAAACATCATCTATTGGTTCTCTGTTTAATTACAGCTGATCTGGCAATAACGAAGTAGCACCCGTGGGCGGTCAATCATGCTCATGTTCATGCTTATCATTTGACAGTTCTTTATTCAAGTTGGATACATACCAGAACCTCCACACGATATGAGTTCTATTGGATTTTAAGAAGATTCACTGGTATAGCTTTAGATAAACAGACACTGAAAAAACATCAGTTTGGAAAAGAAAAAGTATTTGCAAGAAAATCTATTTCGCTTTAAAAGCGTTCATCTTGCAACGTATAACAGTTTGTAGGGAACATAATTACCTATCTTGAGACACAATTTCAACCGACAATTTTAAATCGATTTTTTTTTCAGTGTGAGACTATTTGGAATTTTTTGAATATTTTTGACAAAAAAAAAGACTGATTGTGTGATTTAGAAGGAGATGTTCGCTCATCACCATGAGGCACCAAGAGTGAACAACAATGTTTTTGGCTAGAATGAAAGATGTGAAGAGAAAGTGTTGAAAGTTCCGTCAGAGTGCGGCAGGTAGGAAAACTAACAGATGTTTTTGAAAATTGAGCAAAAGGGCATGTATCCAATGGTACTCGAACCATGGACGTCAATCTTTGCCTAACATCCCACTGCGGGGTAGGTTGTAGCGACGGAACAAGTCCGCCACTTCAACAGGCAAACAACTGATTGTGTGATTTTCCATTCTTTGAGGGACATGTCACTTTTCGATCCATTTGACAAAAAAATCGATAAAACAATTTGGCCCTTTTGAGAAGATAGTCTAGATCAATTTTGAAGAAACTTTGTTGGCAAAGTGGCTTTTTCTGAGAGAGTGCTGCCAACATTTGCTCGAGTTAATGCGAAATGCGTTAAAAAGGCCAAATTTAGGTAAAATTAGGATCATTCCAGTTTTACCAATGCAACCACGGTGACTAAAAAGTTGACGAAATCGAAAATGTCGAATAATCTCTCACCTGTTTGAGAATAAGTTGATTATAATGATGATTTTAGTATGATTTTGTCGATGACCTTTAAATTTATGACATATTTTGTACAAGGGCTGAATAAAAGAGCCAAGCTGACATTGCACCCCGTTACCCTAGTTTACTATTTGTACTGCCCAGTCTTCAGTATGAAACTAGTTTAACTTAGTCGTTTAAGTTTCAAGCGATTTGGACGGAACCAGATGATTTCAAATAAGTTGGTTAACCTGAGGTTTCAATTTACAATTTGATTGATTATGTTGAATATTTTGCGAACATCATTGTTCCATCCTTGACCCTAAAATCGGAATACATAAATTTATGATTTGCTCGGTTTCGCTTGATATCCTCAGTTGTTTTTCTGTATTGTTTATCATTACTTACAAATATCATTTCGGTTCAAGATAACACACGACAGAAGAGACGTTTACCAAATCACAACAAACAACCATCCAACTTTGCTCGCTGCGATGAGCCACCTTTCTCATGTCGATTTTTTTTATATTCTCCACCTCCCCTCCCTTCCCCCTCTTTCCCACTTGAAAACCACATTCGGTTCATCGCACCGTTTGTGCCCGGGGAAAAATTATTCCGGCCACGACCACCGACCACCGCATCGCTCCGTTTATCTTTTTCCTCCAAAAACCACAGTGACCCCATCGGTTCCGACTTTCTCCCTGCCACCGGAGCACCTGCAGTCGCCTGGATCAGCAACCCTCGAAGATGTCCTCGCCTCGCTCCTGGGCTTGCCGACCGACTCACACAGGTCCTCAGGTATGAACCTGTAAGTTTTACTCCAACTATCAATGGAACTAAAACAAACCCGCTAAATCAACTCAACTGCATCCAACAAAGCAAAACAAAAAAAAAAAGACTAATCTAAATTTAATGCGCGCTAGAATCGATGTTGATGCCGTGCTGCTCGGAATGAATGCTATTTTTTCTATTATTATTATTAATTTAAGATGAAAATGAAAAACTTAAAAAACTGAAATTCAAAAAGACTTAATAGTTACCTTTCAATATGTAGTCTAGGTAGAACTTATTGGATGTAGTTTCCTTTTCCTTTTCAGTTATCTTAAGTTATGCTCCTATTCTCAACGGAATGCTTGACCAATCAAATCAATCTTGTTGCCTTATCGAATCTTGTGTTGCTTGAGATCAGACTACTATATGCAATACTATTGTATGCTGTTTGTTAGGATCCTTACACCGTTTCCGGTAGCCATGAGTCCCCATAGCTCGATAGTGCGGGAAACCGTTTTACCACATTGTATTAACCTGACCTGGTCCTCTGTAGCTGTTAAGATCAATTAGCTTTAGTAAGTGAATGTTCTAAGATTCCCGATTTTGTTCTCACTATTTTATCGTAAATTCGTTCAATGTTTCGATGTATACTTATTGTGATAATGTTGGACTAAGTAGGATTAGCCACAGCTAGGAACTAAATAACTGTTATCAAATGTTAAACTTTATAATCAGCTAAAATCGAACTAAATGTAAAGCTAGCGTCAAAGTTAAACAACTATATCAAAGAAGTTAAATCATACGAATCATATGCCAAGTTGTCAATAAACGGAAATGCATTAATGACATGCTAGAAAAAAAACCAAGCAATTAAAAAAGCGCTGTTTTCTTCCAACTTCAAATTTTATTCGCTTGACCCTTCTCAAGCAGTTTTGTTTTACTCGTGTTTAAAGTTAATGTTTCTATTGTTGTTATACTTTTCTTAGTTCTTTGAGTATGTTTTTTTTTGATAATTTTGCATATACTTTTGTTTTGTTTTGAAATGTTTTTCGATCGTTTTCTACTGTTTCTGCTCCCTATTTAATCTTTGTTGTTGTCTGTGACATGTTCCCTGTACTTTCATTGCAGTGTTTCACTATTCCATATGTGTGTATGTGTGTTCTATTAAATTAAAAACGGATTTCCAGTGTCGACCAATAATGAACGTTCTGAAGCAAACTCAGGTGATGGCAACAATGCCAGTTGCATTTTATTTAGTATTAAGAGTACTAAGATTTGCGGTAAGTTCAAAAATAGTTATTTATGCAACAAATTTGGAAAAGAACAACTCATTTTCAACACCAGCTGTTCAGTAATACTAAGGCGAGAACTGACAAAAACCGTGTTTTACAATGACCTGATAACATCTGGTTTTTTTTAGTTGGAAAATGAACATACACATACTAATACTCCATTTACGAGCCAATCCGGGTACTCATGAATTTTAGGTTAGGCTTTGTGCACAAATTACGTAACGCAAAAAAGCGGGATTTTGGACCCCCTCCCTCCCCTATGTAACAATAAGTAACACGTGACCAGACTCCCCCCCTTAAATTACGTAACGCTCACGCCCCCCCCCCCTATTTCTCAATTGTGATAAAATCATCACAAAAACTGTTATTGTTGTTGTTTTTATGTTTAATTTTCATTTGAGTAACTTGAAATTAGTAAAGATCGCTAAAATTAGTCAATTAATTTCATTTAAGTAACTTAAAGCTATTAAAAAGACATGCAAAACATTGCACTAATTGTACTGCATTTATTCAGGTTACTGGATGTTCTTAATAGTACTGAAATGTACATTATTTCCAGTGAAAACTAAATGCATATAGTTGCTGATATCAAGATACTCTATATCACGTAATATAGGCAGTAGTGCGAACTTATAGTAACTGTTAAAAGCAACTTTACTAAAACGTCTTGAAATTATTTAAAGTATTACAAATAAATTCAAAGTTTTATTCATATAACATAATTCTAGCTAAAAGATCGCAACAGTATTTTATGCAATGCATAATATTAACCGATTATTATAATCTAATTATTATTAATTATTTCATACCAATCAATTTTCCGTTTGATCCGAAACATAGAACAACAGACGCCGTAACAAGTGCACTTGATGTAGACTACACGCAGAGGAATATTGGGTGATTGAACGCACATTTCTTGTGTATCAAATCAAACCATACTTTGTCTTAGTTTAATGCAATCATATATTTGAAACAACAAAAATTTTTATCGAATCCAATATTGTTAGTCAATTAATATTTTTAACAGAAATCATTATTGATTCAACAAAATATTTTTGTAGAATAAACAATCAACAACAAATTTAACTTAATTTCTAATTATTTCAATGGTTCTAATATAAAAAACAGTATTTTGTTTTTCAATTCAACCGCTTTGGTCGAATAAATGCAAAGATGCATTGTTTCCGAAAATCTTATGTTTTGATTCAACAATAAATGCCTTTTTTCCAATAAAAGCCTCCATTGCAGCGCTTTAAAAACAAAAATAATAATAATTAAAAATAAAATCGGTATTGTTTGAATAAATTAAAATCATAGGTATGCCGTGTTGAATATATACAGAACAATATATTTCTCAGCGTGCATATGTATGATGTATAGAAAATTGCACCAATTGTTGATTCAAATCGTCATAAGATACCTTTCATTTTGTAGATCACATTTAAATAGTCTCCATTCATCGAAGCTTTAGAATTTGGTTGGAAATCAATAGAAACACTTAATCCATTTTTCTTAAAATTTCAGATTTTTTGCACCACTTGGCTATAAATGTGTTTTTATTATCGCCAAGGAACACTTGTGATTGGCCATCAAAGGAACCAAAATTTGAAACTATGGCGATAATTGGTGCAGTGTTCCAGTTATGGCAAACGTGGCAAAGTTTTGGCTCAGTTTCGAAATATTTCCTTCAAAATATGGATTGAAAGCTTTCATTTGACGTATTGAACGTGGGGTTTTCCCAGAATTTTTAAACATAGTTCTTAACTAGTATAAATTAACCCTTTTCTACTTGCTACTTCCTACTTTGCTTGGCATACAGGCAATTTTAATAATGCAAATTGGTTATTCACTTTTGATTTTTTATTTCAAATTAATTATTTTGTTACGTAACGATTTTAAAACCCCTCCCCCATATGTCACAATAAGTAACGGTTGCTCAACCCCTCCCTCCCTTCATGCGTTACGTAATTTGTGCACAAAGCCTTATTGCGTAAATAAAACTTGTCATTTTAAATTTCTTCGATGACAAAATTTCGTTATTTCGAGATTGTAATAGATTTCAAATTTTGTTAGTTTCTAAGCTTAAGATCCAAAGATCAAATCTAGTTAGTTCCAAAGAAGACGTAAAAATGACGTAAAGGGTAACTACAGGGTGTCTCGCAATAGTTGTCATTGAAACAAAATGGGATTACAGCAAAACAAATCAACCAAATCATAGAATTTATTTTTCATTTGAAAGATACATTTTATAGAAATAAATCATATTAATTCAATTCGAACCTCTCATAACTTTGCGCGAAGGCTTTGTAAACCCATTGCAGCTAGAACGCACGATTTCCTGAGGAATTTGATCCCAAATACCAACCAAATATTTCTTAAATCGATTTAAAGTAAGGCCTTTTATGCCCTACGAGAGGCCTTCAAGTTGAAGTTTGTTTCTATGTTGAAGCATATAAACAAAGTAGTCAAGTGGGTTGAGATCCGGTGAAGATCCGGTTCTTCGCTTGTGATGAAATCGGGCAAATTTGCTTTGTGAGCTGGAGTTGAGTCCTGTTGGTCCAATATGGTGTATTCCCATATAGCGTTGAAGCATGAGGAAGCAGGTGGTTCTTCAAAACCTGCTTGATGTAATATTCAGTGTGGATTTTTACGTCAGGTTCTATGAGAGGAAGAGGAAGTTTTCCTTTTCGTGAAACGGCCCCCGTAACCATGATTTTCGATACATTCTGATAGCGTTCTACAGCTTGTTTATCTCTTGGAATATGGGCGAGACTTTTGCCATGCACATGATCATTTTGTTGATTTTGACTGTCCTGAAGAAGGAAGAGCTTTTCATCCGAAAATAAAATCTCGCAGTCACCGTGCCAAAAGATTTCTGCTTCTTTGGACCCTGGCTTGCTTTTGACGCTCCGTCAACCCGCGAACCAGTTGTTTCTTTTACGACTTGTATTCCAGATCATGAGGAGCCTGTTGATTGCAACTGTTTGGTCAATTTACGGCCAGATATGGCCGGATTCTGTCTTATTCGCTCCTTCACTCATTTGATCTGTTTCTTCGTTCTGGCAGTTCTTCTGGCGCCTCCGTTGGCGTTGAATATGGACATTTCCAGTTTCCTTGAACCGTTTCAAGGTACGAAAAACATAATGCCTACCCACTCCGAACTGCTTAAGGCTATTGAATATCTGACACGGTCTAAGCTTTTGCAAATGTAGTTTTAAAACTTGCTCTCGTATGGCTTCCATCGTAGCTGATAAATATAAACGAACGGAATCGCTTATTTATCTTGTCTGTCAAAAGAATCACTCAAAACGGGTATAATCAATTCAGCTGTTAAAATTGCCCAGCTGAAATAAACCAAGACTGAAAAAAGGTGACACTTATTGTGAGACACACTGTAGATAGTTGCAATTCTCCAGTTCGACCGAAATTTTGAACTTGGCATCTTGATAGAGCCTATCAGCGTCCGCACAGCGGGAACGGACACGGAATCAGCACATTTCTTCCATGTTGCCAGCATGTCCTTGACTGCCCCGCTCCTTCGTCGAAGTCGCTGCTTTGCAATTGCCCAGTATTTTTCGATTGGTCGATATTCCGGGCTACTCGGAGGATTCATTAGCATGGGGACAAAATCGATCTTGTTGGCAGCATACCACTCCAGCACCACTTTGGAGTAGAAGCAGCTGGCAAATCGAGCCAAACGATGACTTTGGCCTTATATGCTTGCGGATGAACGGCAATACACGCTTTTTCAGGCATTCTTCGGATGTCATCGACGAGAATGTGACAAATGTGTCCGTTTTCGGGCCACAACTGCAAATCGCTTGCAAAATCACGGCCTTATTCGCGAACTTGTCGGCAAACACGAACTTCAATCTTTCCGGCACATCCGCACGTCCAGTCGTGATGTAAAACTTTTGACCGGGAAGCTGCTTAAAGTCGGGTTTGACGTATGTTTCGTCATCGACCAAAGTGCAGCCCTTGTGTTTCGTCAAAACACGGCCGTATAAGAGCCTTGCACACTTTTTCGCCACGAAATTCTGCTTCATGTGCTGGTTCGGATGTTTACTGGCTTTGTACGACTGGTATCCTTCCCTGGCAAGGGTGTTCTACGCCGTTTGAAAGTTGGTGTTGAGCCTTCTTGTCACATCTCGGATCGAAAGACCGGAGTTTGACTTTAACGCACCGTAACACTCTGCACATCTTGCACAGAAAAAAAAATGGAATTTTCATTGTGATGTAAATATCGGACCATGAAAAATTGAATTCCATTCCACACGGAGCAGCAACTTGCATAAAATAATTCTAACAAACATGAGCTTTTGCATAAAATATTATCGGCAATGTATGGAATGTCCTGGAACTTTACACGATGAACAATGCATTTTTTTATGTTTTGTAACGCTTCATTTATGTGCATGATATTGAACATAAATTCACACTTCTACTTTTCGAGCTGCGTGGTTCTACACAGAAAAAAAATAATTAATTTTAACAAGCGTGTAAAATTTCCTCTCGTTTAATTTCAACCTAGAGGAGGCGTAAACAGCGAAGTTGTATGCAATCATCCCTACAACATACAAAAATATTTGTAATCTGTCATACAAAAGGCTAGATGCAGGCGTTATCTGACCTCAATTTACATGAAATATCCCATTAATTTCTGCCAAATCTAGCATTCCATTTATGTGCATTAGAAAACGCATAAAATTCAATGTTTCTTTTTATCTGTGTAGTTTTTTCGTAGGCCCGCTGATTTCTTTCCACAATCAGGGTTCCCTTGTAGGTTCTGTGCACTCGACAAACTCTCCTTTTCGGTATCTTCAGCACCTTATCTAGTTTGGAATCGAACCACTCCGGATTTTCCAGGTGTTTGGGCACATTATTTTTTCTTCTTTCCGTTCCATTTAACGCTATTTCTGAATGCGATCGATAACTTTGATCAAACTTGCACCAGTTGTTCTCTATACAAGTGTAAACAAAACACGGTTGTAGATTTTCGATTCCCAACACTAGAGGCGTGCTAAACTTCTTCAAAAACTGTTCATTTGCTTTACAGCGATTTTTTTGTGAAATGTTATTAATGTCAACCACAAATGTTCGCAAGTATTCTCAGCGATCAGGAAATCCTATAACAATTTAAATCACAGAATCTCATAACAGGACATTATCAACAGAAAAGCTAATTTTCGATCCTGCCCGCTACAGAGCCAATGCGGCTCCAACACTAATGGAGCCGCCAGCTTAGTTTTGGGCTGACCAAGAATATCCCCAACCAGGGAAATCGAGAAAGTTTCCAAACCGAAAAAAATCCTGGACCGGCCCTAGTCAAACTTGTACTTTCAACCACGAGTGAATTGACAAGGAATTCCCCTACAATCAGCCAGAAACGCCACTACTATTTCATGGCATCTTCCCAAGCAACTAAGGCCAATTTTTTTTTGTAAATTCAAAAAGAAGTCCTTTATACCTCTATTCCGCGTGAGGCTCAAACTTTTGTAGACTACTTTCTTTATGTTTTTTTTTGACTACCACAACATAAAACAAATTTCCATCATCATCACCGAAACAAACAAAATTGTTGGTGTTGTAGTGTTGATAAAGTCAAAAGAAAAAGTATGAAATAGAAAATAGCCAACACTTTGTAATCCGTTAGTAAAGAACTTCATCAAACACAATCATTTTGAAAAACAAAGAAAATAGCATAACCAGCATAACCGAACAAGAAATAGTCCACACAAAATAACCCGTTTTATAACAGTAAAACATCGTCAGTTACCTTCTTTATAAATGATTAGAAATTTCGCTTACTGTTTAGCATACAGTTTTAACGTGCGAAATTCAACGGGTCTTTTGAATTCTGAAAGTCTTGGCGAGTAAAAAACATTTATTCCTTCAACGTATAATGAGTTTTGTGAAGTACAATGTCAAGAAATTCAGTGTTCTTCATCCACGTTTCTTGTATTATATCTATGAACATCGCTCCCTCTTCCAATTCAATCACACAAATATTGAGGCAACAAACCATTAACTACTTTAAAAATGAACACCATAGTAAAATATAGAATTCTCTGCTTCACCGATAACCATTGCAACGCGTCTAACATTAAAGTCAAGGAAGTGAATCTGTTACATCTCAAAATCAAACGCATTATTTTATTCTGCAAACACTGTAGCCTCAGTATTTGTGTTTGATTGGCCAAAAATAAAATGGAAGGGCAAAAGTCCAAATGAGGAGAGATGATTGATTTGTATAGCTGTATTTTACTGCAAGTAGTAAAATTGTTTTTCAATCGTCATAACTTATATACCATACTCCTTGGCAATGTTCTTGACGACATTGTCAGTTTGAGCGTTGAACTTTGGCTTGTGAATAATAATCTCCCGCCTCATCATATATCGAAACAGAGACATTCTTATTTACTCGATTCTGCGAAATTACCATAAATTTAGTTTAACTTATATTCAATTTCAATTGCTTACATTTCAACCATCAAAACGCAAATTTTCGTTGAAATGGGAAACGGCTCCATTTAAATCCTTAGCTGCAATGAATAACACCGAATCATCTGCAAACAGATCAATGTCACAAAATTGTAAAACACGTCGCTTGTCATTAATATACATAATAAACAAAAGGGGTCCTAATACACTTTCCCGAGGCACTCAAAGGTCAAAGGCTATGCCTAACGGGACTGGAAACGGAATCATTAGAAACAGTCCGTTGAGTTCTGTCAGACATATAGCTTTCAAACCATCTGAATGCAGTAATCGAAATTCCAAAGCGCTTCATTGTTGTCACCAACAAGGGCCTAGAAATTGTTTCAAAAGCGCATTTCAGATCAAAAAAACATCTACTCTACTCATTTTCTTTCCGTTTTGCTAACACCAAATTTCACGCTGTTTCACCAGAATGATCTTCGCGATATCCCGATAGTTCCGGCGCAATCAAATTATTACTATTTCTATTTACTATTTTTTTCTTATAAGCTTCGCCTTTCAATGACGGCTGTCAACATTTCAGCCATTTCTGCCCACGCATTCATTAGTGACAACAATGAGAAGAGACCGATCTGCAAGTTCAAAAAAATTGGAAAAATTCAAGTTTCGAGTTTTGATAAAATACTATTTTCTACGCAAGAAAACAGCTGCTGAAACCGAAGCCAAACTGGATAAGTATTTTCCAGACTCTGTTCGTCGATTCAAACGATTCATAAGCGGTTTGTTGATTTTCGTTGTGGCCGTACGAGCACCGCGTTCTGGAGACCCAAATGAGGTCACTAGAACAAAGACCGGCGATCAAATCCATGATATAGTTTTGGAGGATCCAAAAGTGAAATTGAGAGAGCTAGGTAAGGCTTTAGGCATTTCAATGGAACGAGTTGGCAACATCAGCGCATTCCGTTTTGGTATGAAGAAGCTCTGCGCGCGATGGGTGCAGCGTTTGCAAACAATGGACCAACAACGCATTCGTGTTACAACCTTAGCAGGAGATTTTGAGCAAGTTTACACGCAATCCGAAGGAGTTTGTGCCCCGATTCATAACCATGGATGAAACTTGGGTCCATTACTACAACATCGGAGTCATGGCAGCAGGCAAAACAGTGGGTTTCACCGGGCAAAAGTGCTCCGAAGCGCCCGAAAACGCAAAAATGCCCTTTCCTGAACCCAAACTGTTCCGGTAGGAGGATGTTTTGCTCATAGAAGAACTGCAGCAAACGATTGAGGATTAACTTCTCAGCACTGAAAGAAGACTTATTGGTCTATAGCTTGAAGGAGATGTTGGATCCTTCCAGGGTGGGCGAATTGGAATGACTTTGGCAACTTTCCAGATGCTTGGAAGGTAATGCAGTTCCAAGCAGCTGTTGAAGGTGTCGCTCAATAGAGTGTACACTTTTATGTTAAGTTTCTAAAAAAAAAAACGGGAGTCTTCATGTTTTAGTGCCTTTCAGTGCTGAGCAAATCTTCAGTTATTTTGTCCTCCGGAGGCACGACACAGGGGGAGACATTGAGATTGTCGACGCATTGCGCAACCTGATCTTCGAGCGGACTTTGAATCCTCGAGCCTAACAAATGCGATGTAGCAACTTGGTCACCGATCGTATTTGCTTTCTCGAGAGCGGTTATAAGAAGCGAATCGACAATTTTGAGAGGTGGAACAGGTTTGGCTTCCTTCCAGAATGGTCTAGACCGGTCATCCATAGTTTGAATGATCTTCTCAAAACTCTCGTTCCGATTTTTTAGCATTTTGGAAGCGATCTCCCTATTTAGGTCGTCCATTTCACATTTTCTATTCAGATCCCTCGTTCTCTGAAACTGGCGTCTACGAACTTTTCTCAACAGTCGGGTGTGGGAATCAATGGTAGTATACTCACTCCTCACAGGAACACGTCGCACGCACGCCTCATTAAAGCTCGTTAGAGTCCACCCAGTGTATCATCGATGTCTTCAACGGTGTCCTGTGGCAGATTTTCATCGATGTTTTTCTCCACCAGTAAGCCGAACCGAAACCACCGAAGTCCACATGATGATAGTCATTTCTCAGACACCTTGTAGTAGGAACCACGTTCATACCGACTTCTGCCACCACCGGTTGATGATCAGAGCTGAGGTTGTTGAACGCCTCCGGCTTGTTTAGCCGGGGGTTGAAGATCGCTGTCCACCCGAAGGGCCGGAGTTTGCTTGAGGGGTAATACCTTGCCCCTACGGGGTTGGTTGACAGTTACCACGAATTGGTGGAAAATCTCCCGCTGTGAAGGCCGGAGCCTTTTCCGTCTTCCATCCCGGTTGATTGGCAATCGAGGTTTGCTTTCGGATACGCTTGAAGGCTTCGCGTTTCGGGCATTGACGATCGGAGCTCTGTTTGGCACCACCACAGTTGACGCACTTGTACGTCACGGCTCCTTCGATGGGACAGTTGGATATGGTGTGATTTTAGGCGCAGTTGTTGCAGCGAGCATTGACGTTACAATTCCGGGTACCGTGATTCATCACGGTGTCCACCACGGTACGGCTCCCAGGTAAAGGTGATGAAACACAGGGAACGGATCGCTTTCAGCGCCTTGAGCGTCACCATTCCCTTTTGGAAATGCACCATGTACAGGCAATCCGGGTGATGCCTCACGTTTTGGTTCCGCCGATTCATCCGGTAGACGGCGATTGGGGCCAGTTTGAACCGGTCCTTGATTTCCGATGCGATTTGTACCGGGCTTTCGATAATTTACGAAGTGATTCACAGCAGATTAGTGGTTATAGAGCGACCCATGTTGATCAGCACTCAAGTACTGCTTGCTATGAGAGAGCAGCGGTTCCATAATCACTAGCTCGAAAAGTTCCGATGTAGCACTTAACGATGTAATACTGATAGTTATCCGCTGCCGTTTGCTTTCCTTTTATGGATAGGAAGCATATGCACAAACTTCCAGCAGGAAGAGAAAAGCTGCTGGAGAGGGACATGCACAATAGACGATGAAGTGGAATTAATAAACTAGCGATAAAGCGTCTTCAAAAATCCGGAACACCATCAGGTTCCGAATTGAAGGACGACTTGAGTGAAGTCGCGGCCTTGGATATCATTTCCACGTTGAAATCAATTGCACCGAGGGTTTGACCAACAACAGGAACACTCCTGACCGAATAACATTGTTGTCCCTCAATAGCTCATTTGTGAATACACTGGAAAACTTGTCGGAAAACAAGCGGTATATATCTTGAGGAGTGGCAGCAACTCCTCCATTGACTTCCATGGACTATGGGAGGCCAGACTCCCTACGTTGCTCGTTCACGTAGTTCCAGAAGGACTTCGGGTGTAGTTTGAGTTTGCGCTGAATGCTGCGTTGAAAATGTGAAAAGCAATGACGACTGACTCGTTGGTACATGTGATGTAGCCTAACATAGTGAAGTTTCAGGCGGAGCGTGCAATACTTCGTAAATCTTTTCAAAGCTACTCTTCCGAGTGACTACAACCGTCGAAGCTCGCTCGTTTGCCAGGGAGTGCAAGAATCATTGCGATGAGTTCTTTTCGGGATGTGTCTGTTAATGATATATGCCTAGACGTATGAAAAAGTTTGGGCTGCAGCCTCAACGTCTTCTGGATAAAGAAAGTTCTCCCAATTCATGCTAGATAACACCTTTATAATGCTAAGGCGGTCAGCTTTATGGAAGACGTAAGAAACCGTAGTAGAAAGTCGTCAAAATCGCGAACGAGTTGCTCTTCAACAGTGATGGTGGTGCGGAACTGGTTTAATTAATGGACAAGGAGCCATGGAAAAAATGGAGCCTTGACTTGAGTTCCCCTCGAAGCAGAGGTCCAAACTACGGTTATTTTCGATTACTACATAGTTGATTTGAAAAAGCGTTGCTGCGCTAGAGTTGTCTAGAAGATCAACAGCACCTGCATGAAATGTAGAATCGTCAGGATATAGATATAGAAATCCGCTATGGGATGGCCTCCACAAAACGCCAGGCAAATTGAAGTAACGAAAACAAATATCTTATCAACTGGAGTCGCACACTCGATAACTGATTAAACACACCGGCAGTGAGTATCAATGAGATCATAACACGGTCCAGGTGCAACTATAGGGCGCAAAGAAATCACGTTTGCATTAAAAAATAGACTTCTTTCGGATGGTGATAAAAAAGCTAAGACAGATACTTGCTTTTGATAAATTTCCTCATGGAAGATAATTGTTTAAGCTTACTTGCAAAAAAATCTACGCTCCTTGCGCGACCTTCCTGCAGCAACCGGAAGCATTCGCCATGAGTGGACGAAAACATGCCTGTTGGCATGTTTATGAGTTTTTCTACTGTATTTATCTATTCCTCCTCAGTTTTCGCGACAAAATTGTTGGAGTAGATCTTACGCTTCAGGTTGGCCCAGAAATTCCCGATCGGGCGCAGCTGGGGGACGTTGGGCGGGTTCGGCGACTTGGGTACCACATCGATATTCAGCTGCTCCATCTCCTCCAATGATCGCTTCGCAGTGACGGGCCGACGCCAGATCCGGCCAGAACCCCGCGTTTTCGCCCTTATGATATTCTTGAAAAACGACGCAATTTTCGGCAGGCATTTCGTACTATAAATTTCCCCGTTCACGACCAGTCCGGAGCAAAAGCAGAGCGGCTTTGACATCCCCTTATCGCTGATTGTCAGCCACAGCAGCACCTTCTTGGGGAACTTGGTGTGTGAAATGAACTTCACCTCGTAGCTAACTTCCTTCGTAGGGGAAGTAAAATACGAAGTGCCCTGCCAGTCGTTGCCATCCAGGGTGAGATAGGTCTCGTCGGCTATCACCAACGCCACGTCGCGATTCGCCGGGAAAATCGAGTTGACCATCCTATTCAGCCGCTGCCGCTGACATGTATGTTCATGTTCGCCAGGTACTTTTTCACTGTTTGGCCGGTTGAACTGACCGCCCGGCCAAGCGCACGCAGCGATGCAGTCCACCTCTTCCTCGGTCTTCTTTTTTCAGCATCCTTTGGAGCTTTTTTGTCGCTCAGGGTCGTCGGCCGTCCGGAACCGGGCTTTCTTTTGATGCTCTGATTGTTGCCCAATAGTGCCAAAATGTTGTAGATGCCGGAACGGGTGTATCTGGTGTCCACAAAGTGCCGCACGATGTCCGTTTCCGACGCGGTGGGGATGCCGCGTTCTTTGAACGCGCACACTTGAACGGAGTTGTTTCCTGATTTTGCCATCACGGTTACAGAGTTCCACTGATAGAGGTGTCAAATTTTGGTTCAAGCTGACTCGCGGATTACTATGATTGACGTTGCATGGGTGGTTTTGTCAGTGCGGGCGAAGCTAAAAACCCATAAAAATCGTCAATTTTTGTTCATTTGTTTTTAAATGCAAACGTAAGTATGCAACCACCTAGATTGATAGCTATCCAAACCTGCTCCCCACTGATACGTTAATTGTTCCTCGATGGCTCTCACCTCCAATCCGCAGCGGACAGCAACAAGGACACCTCCACCAGTGTTTTTTCTCTGGCTGATATTTGTATTTCGATCGAAAAACTTCATAGTCAGGACCAAAAACCTGGCTGGAAAGGCATCTCGAGAATTGAGCCAACGTTTCGTATAGGACAATAACGCCATAGTTAAGGTCCGATACGGCTACGTCGGTACCCGTCGACATCAGCTTTTGGATGCTAAAGAACGTTTCGTGTAAGTAATTATTGTAGTATACTTTAAACTAAGAACGCAACCTTTACCATCTAATCGCCGCGCCGCAAAATCAATGGACTCGATCCAATAATCCTTCTGAAATACATATCGTTTCTATAAACGTTTTTCACAAATGAAAATGAAACAATTGGAATGATGGAATGTTACAGCCGTCTTAGATTTCCACTGGTTCCAATCGGTTTGCCAAATAAGAAAGGGTACTGCTGATGTTACTCAAATCGCAAAATTCATCGTGTGAAATTTATCTGATATGGCTGAATCACCTTCCTGTGCGCCCACCTTGGTGCAAGCGAGTCCGCTTTCTCATAGCCTGGAATTGAGCAATGTGAAGGAACCCATAAATATGCAATAAGAATGATATTATTAGAAAAATTATGGTCTTGCATATCTGCTATTGCATTAAATATTCACATTGAATCTTTTCAACCATCGTCAATCATGAAATGACGTTATATGTTTTTTATATGATTATTATTGATTATCGTGGAGAAGGTTTTATTATACATAACTAGTTACATCATGCATCAGAACTATCATAAGATCTGATCACTGGAAATTCCATATTCCGAAACCTGACTTACCTCTTCTCTGTGCTTTCCCACGTTTGTGTGTTTACAAATCTATTAACGGGTTTGGCCCTAGAATCAGCCCCAGAAAACATCAACCGAACACGTCGTCACCCTGCATTTTTGTTTTCTTTCTCTCTTTCTTCCCTTCTTCAATCGCCCGCGTCACACACTCTTCACCTCTCCTGCATTCACACCACAACCAATAATCCGAAAAAAAATGTCTAACCCCCAACAACCCTCACTGTTTATCTATCTCTCTCTCCTCCCACCCCGCTCATCCAGTGGATTTAGCTAATTCCAGTCAAACGCCAACAGCAGTGTCCGGTAGCCACAGCACGCTTCAGATCGAACCCGTTACAGACGCGGAGACGCAGCGAAGGAGACGCCGGTAGGAGACGGAACGACAGTGGGAGGTTCCGGGGTGCCGTGAGCAGTTGCCGCCAGTGTAGTGCGGGCGATGCCCAGTATAGCCGACGGGTGTCTTTGGATTCGTGCGACGCGACCCAGAAAAGCCACGGGGAGCCCCTTAAGTGTCGCTACCCCAAGTGTGACGCCTCGGCAACGATAGCCGAGGCGAAAAAGTCCTACAAAAGCCGCTGTTCACATCTGTATTGCTCGCGGGAATGCCGAAGGGCTCACTGGGAAAGACATCGGAAGGCTGTTTACATTCTGCGAATTTCTGCCCCAGGGGTAGTGCTGTCCACCTGCAAGGACGACCCG
>JASCZW010010792.1:0-34802 GCA_034211315.2 Aedes japonicus | reverse complement strand
GTGGCGTTTCAGTTATTGCTATCATTTGGGTGGAAATTTCATCATCAGGGGTTGGATCTTTGCCTTTGGTTGTTCGTGAACTGAAAACGAATAATCGAAGCAGGCTACACTGGTCGCGATGTGACGTGTTTTTGTTTTGCTGCGACAGTTTTTGTTTTAGACCCGAAATAGAATTCGGTCCCAAATTCGTCAGCCTCGAGTCACAACAAGTAATTTTTTTTTCATAAACTAATATACACCATGAAGATAAATCATGGAAAGGTGATTTTTTTTCCAAGAAAGCACCAGCGAGTAACAAAAGTCATGCAAAATGAGGGAGCAAGTTCACATCTATTTTTGATATCTTTGTCTAATAATTATTCCGAGATAACACACAATTTTCTACCAGTGTATGGTTTTGCTGCACGGAAATAAAATCTGTGCCCAAATCCGTGAGCTGCAGTCATGAATTCGAGAACAAGCAAAAATACATCGTGAACTGAATCGCCTAATCATGAACTAAATAACGTTTAAAGGCTAGTATGCAGCTCTAAAGTAATGTGCATTAGGATAGAACAAGTAATGATCAAGAAATCTTCTACTGTCTGAGTTACTGACCTTGTATGCAGCTGAAAAGGAGAACAAACTTCGTAACGTTAGTAACGCCTGCGCATGTAATCAAAATGGGGCTGTCGCTTTTCATTGCGGAGCAATTTTCCGTTCGATTATTCCGCAAGAAAAACTGACATTTCACCGATGCTGGAGCAGTTATCAAACTTACTTCAGAAGAAATGGCCAAAATTTCTTCAGGTCCTTACTCACAAGCTGCATACTAGGAAAAATTCTGAAAACTTGAACTAATTCACGGTCCGTTTTCATTTGCGGGAACGTTTTTTAACGTAGGACTACGTTTCTTTTTTCTATGCCGGGTTTTCTTTCAAAATTTTGTAAAATGAGAGCGTTACGCGAAAGTGAAAGGTTTTTGAACGCTAATAACTCTCGTTCAACTAAACACAATGACTTCATTCATACACCTTTTGATCAGAAAAATCAACCAAATTTCTGCATTGCAATTGCACCTAAGTACTATTAGTATAAGAAGTTCAATTTTTTACTTAAAAATTACCTACTCTTGCTCCATTACGAATCTTTGTATGAACTGGTTGAAAATATGTTTTCCCTATCCGGGTCTTCAAAAACGGGTAACAAATTGATCAAGTTGTCTTCTTTTTTTTAATTAATTTAGTTTCATTCCATGATGAATAGGCAAATAGCCACACCCACCAGCTCCAAAGTTAGTTTTCTTGGTTGCCGGTGTCGGATTTTATAACTGAGGTTCGTCCCCTCTTTAGAATTTTGCTTCGTACTGTATATTCGTACCTTTCTTCATTCAGAGCCATGCTATTAAAAAAGGTATATGGCACGCGAGATGAACCGAAATGATTTCAGTTTTCGATACGAGCTCTCAGCTGGTGGTTTGAACAGGGCTTTTTCCACCCGCCACAGTCCGCCTGGTTGTAGTATTGGAGACAGAGTGTAGCAAGACCGGTTATGTAGCAAAATTCGTAAGAAGGGAGGGGTCCAAAGCAAAATTATAGTGCTATTTTATTAACCTTTTAACCAACCATATGTGTAATGATACGAATATATTTGATGATAACATTATTACTATTATTACTAACGTGTTCTTACGTGAACCATGCAGTTATATCCTTGACATAACCCACCAATATTTTTTTGTTCTGTATGGATAGTAAAAAATATTACAATAAACCATGATATGTTTTATGTTATAAAATATTATAAAATATGCCAAGGCCAATTTTTCACAAACTCATGAAAATCAATGATGCACTACCAAGAATAAAAGAAAACTAAAGCTAAATTTAAAATAAATTTAAATAAATGTGTGAAAGTATCTAGTGTTATGCAGCTACACACGGAAAAATTAGTCAACCAGTTATCACAACTGAGCATATAAACATTGAAATTTACACCCAAGAGTGTCTTAAAAAGCGTGTGTCACCTCTTCTGAGACAACATTTTCAAAACAATCCTGTTTTAGCTAGATTTCGCATCTTGTCACTACTCAACGGCTTCGATGTGGTACGTGGAGACTAAGATCGTTGTGGTTCCACGTGACATAAATCCTCCAAATAATCCAAAACTTCGACCAATCGAGCGATTTTGGGCAATTGTGCAAGCTGATTGTCGGAAATTGGAAGGAGAATCAAGATCAGTTCATGAGTTCAAATATAAGAAGACAAAAGCTCTGATCTTGTAACCAATATTATCATCACTACTTCCAAAGGACCTTAACATGGCAACATTGACAGAAGGAACCTTGTTATGGATCCAAAGTATACATAAAATAGTCACAATTTATAAATTAACCGTTCATTTAGAAGAATATATTTAGAAGCATTACACAAGAATCCCTTAGACCCAATTCAAAGGTCATATGGTACTGCTATGTTTCTAACTCGTGCCCAATAATAGTCATCACATAGGTTTTCTAATAGTTTCAATGGAAATATATGAGTAAGAGGTAGTATATTTTTATTACGTGTATCGAAACAGAATTATACGCAAAAAGAATTAAAAAAATGTATAATATAAGTTCTGTTGTTTAAATAACCGTGTGGCCGACAGATGAAAAGTGAAAATCGTTTTGGGTAGGTTTTGATCTGAAAGAATAATCCGATGGTCAAGATTAAATTACCAATACTCATACGACTGGATGCTTCAGAATGCCGAAGTAAACCTTCATTTGAGAACTGTTGAGATGCTTCACTATTTTTTGGCAGGCAAATATCCGTTGGTCGTATGCCAAGTAGCAGACGTTTTCATTATTAAAGTCTGAATCTTTTTAACAGCATTTTCCATTACTTTACAAAGAAAAAAGCCGGTATTGAATCCCACCTCAGCTACCAGTATATAGCAACTTAAAATCTTAAAATTATGACAGACGCTGACCGTTGTACTGAACTGTCAAATACTTTAATCCAGTACCAAAAATACGCACTAGACTGAAGGAGTACAATGCTGAACGTTGTAGGGTAAGGGGATGTAATGTTAGCCTAGCTCCTTCATTCGGCCTATGTACCAAATGTGTCATTAATTCAGCGATAATCAACAAAATCATGTTGCTATTAGCATGATAAATGTAATCCGAAGCAATTGAGACAATATTAATCATCTTATAGTTGTTCACTTCCGCGTAATTTTCGGTTTGTTGAACTTTTGGGGCATCATGATTTCACTGGTTATGCGGAACAGATGATCTACACGATTTCAAGTGATCTAAATTTGGCTTAATTGAATCGATAAAGCAATTAATGCAGTTTGGATGTGCAGAACAAAGGTACACGTTACAAACTTATTGTTCACATAGCTAAAATAACGATGGTTTTACAAGAAAATCGTAGACCCAATGTTGGGTACATATTTTTTTGTATGTTCCCAACTATGGCCTGTTGTATCAATAACGTAGTAAAGACGTTGTTATTGGTAAAATTTCAAGTGGAAATGCATGAATTTGCGGTTGTTTATATTCAAGTGGCTCATTTCAACACAAATCGAAGGAACTAAGTCGTTGTATAGTGAATTATAATGTTTTCATTATTGAATGGCTGATAAATCATATATGAACATCATTTAAGTGTTTCGAGGCAGTTTTACTTTAGTTAGTTTTGTGAAATGTTGTATTAAGTAAATCCAGTACAGCTTACAATGCCTTAATCATAAAATTAGAAAAAAAACCGTACAAAGACTGCATTTAGTAATAAATCCATCGAATGGGACGAAGTTGCATCCACGAATAGACCCAATTTGGTGCCTATAGACCGATATTAAATCCACATCCCTCGCAAGTTTATGGCATTATAAAACTAGTTGTGTAACTTTTCGTGATACATGCTACCAAATGTCTTATCAAACCTATCTTTGCAAGTGTATAACTAGTTGAATCTCGCTTACAGCTTAAAAACTTTATGATTTATAATGAAAAATGTGATCGCTGGTTGCATAATAGGCTGAGTCAAGGGACACATACCCTATGTCTATCCCAGGCATTGAACTTGCAATCAAATTATCTTCAACGCGCAAGACCTTCACGCGCATGCTTTTACTCACCAGTACATACTGTACAACATACAGTTGCTTTCAGACAAGGGTACGTCGCAAAGAACAGTGTGTCAATCACGATGTCTATAACACTAGACGAATATGTTTCATCACTGCTGCACTTAGATTTTCAATCCATACCACATGTGTGGCACACTGAGGAACACTTTTGACAGTTGAGCTAGTAGAAATAAAAAAACAGCAACCTTGCCAATATGTATTGCCTTGTTGCCAGGCTCAGCTGAAAATAACAATTTGTGCTGTCAACACATCGGCACCATCGGCACATTACGGGAACTCCCAGAACATTGCAACGGGAACTCCCAGAACATTGCAACTCACCTGCAAAAATATCACCGGAAAAAAGTGTGCTGAGCGATCCATCCCTTGCTTTCAGAACATTGTTGTCAAACTTCAGCTTTATCTCCACTTCCAACATTTTTACTGCCGGAGATCACAGCAAGCGTTGCTCGTGAACGATTGTGTTTTCATGAGCTGTCACGTCTATTTTCTGTTTGTTGTTGTGAATCTTCAAGTTAAAATGGGTATTTTGGTTCGATCTGTTTGACCATTGACTGTGACGGAATTTTAAGCTGCAGTGATAAGTCATGGAATGTGTAGGAGAATTACTAAAGATGACTGCTTTGGATTCTTTCAAACCGGGGGTAACCGCCAAAAGGTCAGCATACAGCTCAAAAGTTATGTGCACTAGCATAGAACAAGTAATGGTCAAAAAATGCTTTGACTGTCGGGATTTCTTACCTTGTATGCAGTTGAAAAGTAGGAAAAACTGAAGACGGTTTCATAATGTCAGTAACGCCTGCTCACGTGAACTAAATTGGGCTGTCTCTTTTTCTCGTGGTATAATATTTCGTTCGATTTGTATTTGTCAAAATTGCTTTCGGTGAAAATTCCAGAAATTACTTCTTTGGTTGCCAGATGCATACTGGGCTAAAGAGAAAAGTGATTGTCCTGTTCCAAAAATGCCAAAAAAAAATTGTGTAAGAATGTCAATCCGTCGTTTAAGAATGAAAATAAAAAGCACTAGCGGAAAAGGAAGCAAGTGATTTTTTGATGAGCTCAAAGCATTGTACTTTTAGGTTCTAGTTTCCCCGTCATAGCCATGTCAAAGCAACTATCTTCTATTAATCAAGTCGGTGGTAAAGTGACTTGGCAATGTTTTGCTCTGAACAAAACTTCAAGAGAAGAACCCTAAGAAAAAAAATGAAAGTGGAGGCTATCCATTTTAGGATGTAAAATTTCATATACGAAGCTCTAAATTAGTACTTTCTACTACCGTAAGTAAAACGTATTTTTAGGCACAGAAGTTTTAATTTCATAAAGAGCGAACCATAAATTATACAAACTAGCTTTTGTTATACATTTGTGGAATAACATTTCTTCTAAATCTCATTTTTAGAGAAAGGCTTTTTCTTTGCCGGATCTATGTTAGCATTTGAAGCTTATTGCTTTTGCAATAAGCTTATTGCTTGCACTCAACTTAGTATACTAAATACACTTCCACAATTATGAATTAAGAGCTTTCGATGCCAAGTACCATTTTTGCATTAGTATGATTGTGTGGCAAGTACAATTATACCTTCAATCCCCAGGGAATCGAGAAATTTTCCTTAACGAAAAATTCCTAGACCAGACCGGGAATTGAACACAGCTAATTCAGCATGGTGTTGCTTTGTAGCCGCGCCTTTACCAACTGAGCTAAGAGAGGACCAGTCTTTGCTGGAAATAACTACGAAATAATATCGAAAAAATTACAGAGGGCAAACCAAACGTACTCCAAAAATATCAAAAGACAAATCACGGAAGCACTGACAGAGGACTCATACGATATTTCAAATCAAAATTAGCTGAACACATGTTCAACGAAAATCATTTAACTAACTAGAGCCATAATAAAATTTTAAGAAATATCACAAATTCTTCGACTCTACATATAGTAGAGAGCATAGAAATTTATAATCAAAATTTCACAAGATTACTCAACAAAGACCAAGGAAACGAATATTCGTGGCTGTTATAATGTTTACCTTCATCACACAAACTACACACTACACGACAATGTAAGTCGTAGACAAAACAGGCCTATCTGTCAAAGGATAAAAATTTTCTACTGCAATTTAAAGGGATTTGCTTGCGCTAACAAGTTCGACAAGGCGTTTCAGTTTTTTATTTTTTTATTTTGTTACCTTTATGCAATGACTTGGAGCTGTAGAAACAATTTTCCTGCTAAACGAGAACTTTCTGGCCAAATTTTTCCATCTTGAACAAATTTTGGAGATGCCCACATCTTTGCCAATTACCTCGGTGTAAAATTGCGGTCCTGGAAACGATTCCTCTTTCACATATGCTTCGACATCGATCAAAATGACAGAAGTTGTAAAAATCGACTGTATATTTTTCTGGCTGTGGTTTTCGCCCTTAATTTTTGCTCAGCACTTTGCTTTGCTATTTTCTGCTGTCTTGAGGTTGTTGCGCTTTTTGATTTTTTGCACCATTCCGACGGAATGTACCCGCCTTTCTGGCCAAATCACGAATCGACATCGATCTGTTCCGAAAGATGAGGTTGATTACCTTCTGATTAAATTTTGGTCACCCGCACCTTACGAAGCCATGTGTCCACCACTTGAATTTTAGCAATCTGTTTACCGAAAGTTCAGGAGCTGATCAAGTTGTTGACAGACGAGCGCATCAATGAAGGTAGGCTTAGACCGATGGTCTTACGCTTGTTTGTGTGAGCACGCAGTAAGATGTCACTAATACTGGCGTGCTGCTTTACACGTAAAGGATCGATTTGTTTATTGTTTTCAACCAAAGAGATCAGCTGTCAAAGTGATCAGATTGACAGCGGTTTGTTTTTCACTTTCAACCAGCAAAACGATTGTATTAGTGAAACTGTACTCTACTAATACTAACGGCGGCAGAGAAGTCTATAAGCATTGTCAGTTTATTTTCGATACAATCGTTGATATAATATTGAAACTAATGATCAGTGCTGTAACCAGCCATTTGGACTAGGCTGGATTCATTAATCGAAAACATTTTCAGAAACCGACTTTTGATATATTGTGTGAGATGAAATTGTAGGTCTAGATTAATTTTACAACTTACTCTTACTGTACTAACTGTAGAAAGGCACACCGGAGCAAGAGGCTGAACACCGGAGCTTGAACATTAGAGGCTGTGTTTAAACTACATCTAGACAGGTTTTGAGTGATTTTGGAGCCCTTCTCCACCCATAAGGACAAACATCCATATACATTTTCAAAAATACAATTTACAGTATAGTTCGCTTTAATGGAACAAAGCTTTTAAAGTATAACTTTGCTTAATGATTTTACTGGTTTAAGATAATTTTCTAAGAACTTATCTTGAAATTAAGTTAAATGAAATTCAAGGAAATACTCGATAATTCGAAAATTAATTCATGTTTTTGAGATTGTCTACCAAGCACTTTATATTTCTCAAGTCTGCATTGAACTTTTTAGCTCGAAACTATCACTCACAAAGCTTATGGATCAGTCTATCGCCGAGGGTGTTCAATCGAAACAACTTCATATATTCATCAATCCGGTTGAATCTAGCTGACGAGTCTTTTGCGCCCTCCCTGCCTCTTCTCCTCTACATAGTAGTGTGTTTAAATATTTTGCTTATGCCCATTTCTTTATGATCTTTTTCCTTCCCCCCTGTTCTCCTCAAATTCATTCGGTCTCTTTCCAACACACCCATGGCTAGTTTGTTTGAACAACTTTAAGACAACGGAACGGGATAATTGCTCTACCGGCACCACCCCTCACCGACCCATTCCTCATCACCTCCAAACTTACCCACCTTCTTTTCTCGCACAACTTTCCTTCGTTCGGTGTGCTAATTGGGGAAGAGGTGAGTTTGGTGAGTCTTCGTCCCCACCGTTTTTGACGTTGGCTGCAGCGTCATCCCCCTTTCCCAATGGGCCAGCGAGCACAGCGCAACCGTATAAATATTTAATCTGAGAGTGATTATTTGCTATAATGTAAAATACATATTTTTTATAGTTATGGTTCTAAGCTTGCTCATCGCCCCTGCCGGGAAAGAAACAATGGACGATTGCATATTTCCCATGCCTATTGGCGGTCGCCATCGCAGCGTGCGTAGAACATGATAATTTCTGGTTCGTCAAAGTCCCGTCAAAATAGAGCGATTTCGGCGTAAAAAATGCGTAAAAACCACCCCGCATAACAGAGCTATCAGCTTGACTGATCTACAAATAAATTCAAAAAGTTAATACACTTATTCCAGCCCAATTGGCGGCGGTGAAAAATGGAAAAGGGTCCATCCAAGTGGCAGCCGGGGAAGGGCAAAAATCAACATTCTGACAACCGTGATGGAAACTCGTTCCGGAATGTTATCACTTTCCCTCAATCGGTACTTGTAGAACAAATAATCCCCCGCAGACTGAAAAATCCACTTTGAATCGGAATATTTTGGAACTAATCTGTTTGACTATTCATGACGACTTTGACTACACAAATAGTTTAAATTTATAATTAATGTAAAGATTAAAAAACGTGGACCACTGATCAAATTCATAACCAAATAAAAAGAAATCTCACGTTAGCTTGATCGTAAAAGAATGTAGATTTGGAGTTGATAAAATACCAACAGCTTAAGCCTAGCCGTTAGTTTATTGTTTGTACCGCAATACCTTCATTTTCGCATTCCATCGATCGTACTCCAAGATGATCATTCCACCCAAAGGACACACTTTCACTTTACTTCTGACATACCCGTAAAATATAGAAACCTAAATTCAAATGTATGCCCTTCTCTATGCGTACTCCTTGCACCAAATAGTCAGCAATCCTTGATCCCATTGCGATGGATTGTTGAAAGCAAGTCAGTCAACTCTTGCAAAAGCGGCTAACAAAAAAAATGAAGTGAGAACAAAAAAGCATACCAGCAGCAGCAGCAGCTTGCCACCATAACAGGCCGCTACAGCAATAGTAAACCTTCAAAGAGTGAAGACTTTGACTACAATAATGCTCGCGCTCAAGCCTCCAACAAGTCGACTGATTGAAACTCGCGTCTGTTCAATGTAGGTTTTTTTCGGGTCAAATCATGATCGCTTTATTAAAGTAATAATAAAAGAAACTGGCAAAGTACATAGCTAACCTTACTTTAGACCTCAGTAACAGTTGGCAGGCTGAGCTTTCTGTTCAGCGCTCAGGGACCAGTTTTTTTTCCGTCACACAAAAAAAAAAACAGCGCACGAATTCGTGTTGACGACGATTGCCCCTCTCCCACCACTTTTAACAACAAGTATTCGATAATAACAATCAAAGCCCAACGATCACATTAAATATCATTTAAATAATGCATTTGTTATATTTCACCCCTTTCCCTCGATCAGGCCACAGCCGAGGGAATCGAGGGTTGGGAGTTTTTTTCTGTTCCTCTATTGCAACAAATTTAGCGGGGCATAAATGCTTGCAACCGCGCGTACCGAGGATAAATCAACAATAAATTGTCCCTTGTTTCCATCCCCCTCCATCCGCTCGCTCCCATTTGCTAACAATCACGTTGTTTGGGTCGCCTATAAAATACCGATAGCTGCTTGCTGCAAAACAAGAAGAAGACCATGTGCGAAACCTTCCCTTTACGCTATTTGGCAGGAAAATCGCTTTTCACTTTTCTTTTGTTTGCTTCAGATGCATGGTGGCCCGAAGCGGTGCAGTTTTTCTTATCAGAAGAAATTGAGCTTATTGCTATTTGCTTTTCCTGTTGTTTTTTCGTTCAATTTGCTCAAACTGTGATCGCCAGGTTTGATTCGACTTCAAGAAACTGGGAAACCGAGCGGTTGTGCTCGAAACGTTTTTTCTTCTTTCAATTGCGCTCTGTGGGGCTTGCAGTGCAGTGTGCGCGATTGCCTCGCAGGAAAAATCAATAGGAGTAAATAAAAATCTCATAGTATGAATGTTCGCTTGTTTGGTAACGTATTTTTCCCCAGTTAAGGCAGCCAGTTTGGCGCAGACGGAGTTTACTCGTGTGGCCATAGATCAATAAGCTTGGTTGTTTGGTTTTTTGGTGCGATCGAACAGCAAGAGGCATCGTAGGAACCGGGAAAAGATCACCGAATGAGTTAGGAGAGACATTCACATGAAAACAAAATGCCTATAGGGAACAGTAGGCTTTGGTGGGATATTCAATCAACCGTTCGGACCGATTCAGGTTTTTCGTATAACATTATTGCTAGACATCTGAACGCGGAGAGATACGGTCCATGGTGGAGTATCAAAAATATAATTTTTCACTTTCACGTTTTGCTGTTGCATTGCAGTTGCTGCTGTCGTCAATGCCGAAGCCGTGTAAGGCATCGATTGGGTATGGTTTTCAGCTTGAGTTGAAGGAATGGTCTTTTTTTCTCTCTCTCTTCTAGGTTATTTCGTCACTGTTGCACAGTTTCGGTTAAGGAGAGGTACTTATTTATTGTAGCACAACGGCAGGAATAATGGTGATCATTATGCCTATAATTCAATGTTTGCTCGGAAAATTACTATGTTCAAACACAGGTCGCGGAAAACAAACGAATGGCAAACAAACGCCGAGTCAATGACGGAATTTCTGGTAATGAAGAATTATGGTGATTTTACTAGACGGCAAAGAGTGGCCGGTTAGAATTTTGCTGCAATCGCGTGTGGCAATGTCAGTAATGCGTCTGAAGATTTTGAAATGATTCGTTGGAAAATTCGTTTTTAGGTGTTGAAGGAGTTTTTATTTTGTATTTGGATACTTGGAGAGCTCATTGGCTGGTTGATTGACTAGTTGCAGATTTGATGTTGAAATTCGACTGTGTTCTCTTTATTTATTCCAATTAATATTGATGAAATGTTGGAAAAATACAGTTGTGTTCAAAATATTAGCAGTAGATGTTTCAAAACATAGTTAAATAGTTGCATTTATGTATTCGTTCATAATGTCTTCATAGTCAACATTTGAAAGAAATAAAAGCTTTTTTTTTAATTAATTTATTCACTGCTTGAGTTGGCATACATTTGAAAAGCCACTGTAAAAAAATTACCAGCATTTCAGTTCAACTCAAGAAAACAATGATTAGAGAAAAAACTGTTGTCAGCTTCCTCAATAAAGTATGTATATACTTTATCATAGTTGTTTGTAGAATAGTCATTGTTTCTAATCATCACAACCGCGCACCGTTTTTGCATTGCACCCATAAGTACTTGACACGTAGTACAGGCCATAGCTCTTCGTCATTTTTCGGCTTTGCTTCAGAAACGGCGTTTTTGACATCACTCCACAAGTTTCCAATTGGATTGAGGTCTGGAGATTGCGCTGCCAATGCAGAACTGCACTCGTGTTCAACTCAAACTATCTTTAAGCACATTTGCTTAAATTTTTCGGGCCCTAGTACTATTGGAAAGCCCATTTTAGTAGCATGTCATCAACAACATAAGGCAGTAATTACTTCCTCAAATATTTTCATGTACCCATGTTGTCCCATCTGTCCACACTAAATTTCGCTATTTTTCTTTATGCCAGTCTTTATGCATCTTGTCAAAAAAATCTTTTCTATCTGTATTTAACTGCAGATAGTCTTGGTGAAAATCATTGCTTCAAACTTTGTGTTTATATAGTAAAATGGAAACTTTTCAGGTGCTTGAATGCTTATGCATATCTTTTTTATAAATGCTATTGAGTTAAATGCAAAATAAAGCAGACATATACTATATATAAAAATACATTTATTTTGATTAGCCGATACAAAACGGTATTTTCAATAGGACTAAATTGTATTTATCGGTTTCCCTAAATCACACTAAAGCAAAACGCATATTCTTTCTTAAGAAAATTAGTAGTACAGGAAGTAGTAGAAAATTCGCAGTAAACTTTCTTAACAAGCGAAATGCCTGCTCCTCATCTGCACGTTTGAAACACAGCAGTTTTCCTCAACAAGTCTCCAAGTCATCCAATTCTTCCACCACGATTTCAGCTTCTGGACGGATCGGTCAGATCCCATCATTACCGATGCTCCATCTGATCCGAACCATACAAGTCTTGTTGTGTAATCGGTGTACACTAAAGATAACAAAAAATCACGTTCGGAATAACTATGCTTCGAATAGCAAAAATAACAATCGAAAACATTACTCTAAATTTTCAAAATTCCTCTGCGTGAATGCATGAAAATACTTCTGAATTGGAAAAACGGTATTTTTGTAGAAATCCCTGTAGGAAATTCTGCCGAAGGAAATTCTGTTACGAAACAATGAGACAAACACATCTCCAGCAGAATACTTAAGGAAATTATTGAAGTATTTTCTGGAAAACTATATGTGAGAATAAAAAGCATTTTAAAATGTTCGTCCTATAGTTTAGCATGGGGCTGTCACCACTCGGTGTCTTCCTATTTTTTCAACCTGAATTCGGCAATTGCATTACAATCTTGTAGAAGGAAATATTTCTAGTGGTTTTTTTTTTCATTAGGGCGAATCTAACATTGAGAGACTCTCTTTGACTACTTTCTCTTCATTCATATTCCAATCACCTTTACGTTTTTCATTCTACTATTTGTAGTGTATGCTAGCCAGCGTGGTTGTGCTTCGATCTGCACCTACTAAAGAATGCCTCGAAAGTGTTATAATGAAACTGTAATGAATGCAAGAGAGTAAGCCCGGAGAGAATCTTTCAATGCTAGATTCGCCCTAATGAAAAAAAAACCCTCGAGATTTCTCTCATTATCATGACGCTCCCAAGAGTGGACAGTAATTTTAGCTAGAATGAAAGATATGAAGAGAAAGTGTTGATAGTTCCGTCAGTGTACGGCAGGCTGTGAAAAACTGAATAGAAGTATGCTGAAAATTAATTTTAGTTCATACTACGAAATCGAAGGTAGAACTAACGAATCTATTCGTTGTTTTCTGCCACCAAACGGATTTCTTGTATTTATGAAGATTCTTTCGTAATTAATGGTACACGTGCAACTGTCAAAAGCACGAAGTATTTATTCACACAGAAAGAACATTCGTTCATTGTACGAATCAAATACAAAGAACTACGAACGTTTTGTGACAAATTAAAAAGAAACATCTCTCTGGTGGTTGTAATAATGATTGGCAAATCTACTTTATCAACTTGAAATGTGATTAAAAAACGCAACCAGTTGAAGTTGTCCAGCCTTTTTTATGTTTCTGACATGGGATTCAATCCTGTATTTTTGGGATGAGCTGTTACTGAAAAATTGTCTGATCATGCTGTTCTGAAGATCGGCGCTAGTAACATTGCTCTCACTTGCACTGTACTTATGTAAAAATGTCCGGAGAATCGAATGACGATGGTTTCGTTTAGGGTTGACCTCTGAAAATTGTCCATTTTACCCGATTTCCGTCATACCGGAATAATCTCATAAACCAACTCGTGGATGCGTTTGAGGTGAGTGTGAATCGACCAAAAATTAAAGGCAGTGGTAGCAGCAACACATGCAACAACGCGCGACGTCTTTTAACAGATCCGTAGAAATTTGCCGAAATTCTCGGTATTTCGAAACAACTGGCCAATCATGTGAGGTTGATTAGCAGCTTAGCCGTTTTTTCAAAGCAGCTCGATGCTTAAAAGGTCAAGCAGTTGTACTACAAAATGGCAGATCTCATCATGACAGAATTCAACTATGTGAAACGACTACCTCCATCTCGTAAATAATAAAGCGACCGTAGATAATACTGACGACAGTTATACAGATTTTGATGGAAGCGAAGACAATGATACGTTGTAGAGCAAATTTTTGTAGTCGATTTACATTAGAATGAACTATTTTTATTTGATACTGGATTTTATTTATGAGATGGAAAATCTTCGATTGAATCTAATGTAAAAATGACAATGAGGTTTTAAGCATGATATGTGAGTTTTTTCTCAAATGTGAGGGGAATTCGGGTAAAATGGACAATTTTATGTTGGCAACCCTAAACAAAACCATCATCATTCGATTATTCACACAGTTTTACATAAGTACAGTGCAAGTGAGAGCAATATTACTAGCGCCGATCTTCAAAACAGCATGATTTGAATGATATTATTAAATTATGAGGGGAATTCGGGTGAAATGAACAACTTACTGTGGTCAACCCTAAACGAAACTATCACCATTCAATTTTCCGGACATTTTTACGTAAGAACAGTGCAAGTGAGAGCAATATTACTAGCGCCGATCTTCAAAACAGCATGATTTTATTAAATTATGAGGGAATTCGGGTAAAATGGACAACTTACTGTGGTCAACCCTAAACGAAACTAAACACCATTCGATTTTTCGGGCATTTTTACGTAAGAATAGTGAAAGTGAGAGCAATATTACTGGCGCCAATCTTCCGAACCACATGGTATATGAGTTTATGCATGTGTAAGGGAAGATCGGGTAAAATGAACCACTTCCCTGCATCCGATCAAAGTAAAATTTGTTCCCTACGGTTCTTCAGCTTGTTTTGCAAATTTACAGTGCATTTGGGTTCAATATAGTTGCACCAAGTTTAGTTTTTGGGTAATAATTCTAGTTTGCATCCAAAAGGGGGGAGAAATGGGAAAAATGGGACACTTACTGTAGTCAACCCTAAAAGAAATCAACACCATTGGATTTCCCGCATTTGTGCCCATAAGATGAGCTATTTTGCAGGACTCCTATCCTGCGCCGTCTAAATTAATGGGATTTTGGATCTATTTTTGCCCACTGTGCCGTGCTTTAATTGTTATTTTGGAATTGGCTTGTCTTCACGAAATTCATTTCGTGTATTATACAAAAAGGTGTAATGATAGCATTTCACCAGATAAAAATCAATATGAATGATTCATACAATATACGATACATTTGTTCTGTGTACAAAATCCATGTTTACGAAAAGCGTTGAGCGAAGAGCATATGGTATAGTACTTGAATCAATCACACATTCCTTTGCCTTACATCCCATTCCTGGTAGGTCAAGGCAGGAACGAATCCGATACCTTGACAGACAAAAGAAAGCGCACTTGAACGTTCTCATGTACTACAATGGCTTGTGATGGTTCTAGAGGTTGTTTGTACACACTCTGTTTTGTTGCCTACATGGAACGAGAGAACTCTCTCCTTTTTGGGTTTAGTTTTAGAATGCAATGTCTATTTTTTACTACCCTATCCCGTATTGGAGATGTAAAGCAAAGGAATGTGTGGCTTGATGTGCTATACATATCTCTTCGAATTTTCAAATATTTCTGAATTTTTCACAGCATTCCGTACATTGACGGAACTATCAACACTTTCTCTTCATATCGTACGTTCTAGCAAAAAATACTGTCCACTCTTGGGAGGCCTCATGGTGATGAGAGAAATATTTCCTTCTACATACATCATCATAATTGTTACTACACGTATGAAGCATACAAAAAAAGAACAATTATAGTATTACAATCTTGCTTTTTTGTGTTAGGTCCTCAGGTCCTTCCAGTTAGAGAGGCGGGAAAATCAACAAGTCACAGACTTATTGACCCTTTACTTTAGCAGACATCTATAGGCAAACCTTTGTCAGATGTTAGAATATGTTATTCAGGAATTGCGGCATACCGAATTTGCTCTAACAGCTCGTAGCAAGCCTCGCAAGAGAATTCTATTGGTAAGGTATTTTGCAATTACGATTGAATCATGCTTTGTATCCTTGACAAATTCAGCTCATGATTCTTAGCAAACGTCGTACAAACTATAATAAGTTATATACGGTTCCGGAATGGAATAATAGAAGAATATTACTGAAGAATATAATGAAATCTTACTCTGGTTGTTAGAATGCCTTGCAAAATTTGCTCATTCTTTGTACAATTTTGTAAATCAATCGACCAAGCAAAACGCATAAATCATAAGTGTAGTTTAAAAACAAATCACTCGCTTTCAAAATCTGATGCATATGGATTGCTTATGACATGAAATATTGTGACGGTGTGCAATGACTTATAGGGATTAACAGCTGCTTAAAACTTATTCGACCTTTGTAGACCATGAAACTCACTTCACAGTAATGTAGGACGCAACTAGGATTGTTAATTGTTAGCGGCTGTGCGCGTCTTCAGCGTTAACATCAAGTATGGATATTTGCATTGCAAATTTTAATGAAACAGGCGTTAGTAGTTAACGATTAACAACAATTAGTTTTTTTTTTTTGTATTCAAGAGCATATTCTTGAAGAATTGAAGGTTCATACTAGTGAATGTTTTTAAATGAAGAGATTGATATACGATAAGAGCTGCCATTATCAATCTAGTGCGGTTGGTTTTCAAGACAACACGATCGAAAAACGAAACCTATAGCGTTATGATCATGTCATGATTGCCTTCACTTGAAAAACAGAAGTCTTCTTAGTTTTCATATTGAACGCTGTTCAATATTTTTTATTTCTGATTGAATGTTGGAATGTTGGTAGGTCTACTGCTGCTTACCTTTGTAGCAGGTTAGTTATTTCAGATGGTATAAATCCTTCATTGTGAGAATTGGCGTGCTGGTTTGATTTGACAATGATGGAGTTTAATGGGATTTTTAGCTTTTAGCTTTGACAGGCAAATTCGATTTCTCAAAATCTTTCAAGGGAACAGACAAATTTATTATGCTGTATGAAGTGAATGTTAACACCAATACACCAATGTAACCATTAAAGGGCGATACGGTCAAAATTTGGTCAATATCAACTTGACGTATTTCTTTCAATATTGCATTTAAAAAACCTGAACACCCCTCATTTTTAAGGTGTGTGTGTGTGTAAAATGTTGATTTTGGAATTCACTCTTTAGTTGTCAAAATGCCGTCCAAGCAAGAAGAGCAGCGTATCAAAATTTTGCTCGCGCATCGCGAAAATCCGAGCTACTCGCACGCAAAGTTGGCAAAATCGCTAAAAGTTGCCAAATCAACCGTTACAAATGTAATTAAAGTGTTTGGGGAACGTTTGTCGACAGCCAGGAAGTCTGGATCGGGGGGAAATCGAAAACCGGAAGCCGCTGAGACGACAAAGAGAGTTGCCGGTAGTTTCAAGCGAAACCCTAACCTATCTCTCCGAGATGCCGCAAATAAGCTGGGTGTATCGTCTACAACCGTGCATCGAGCCAAAAAACGAGCCGGACTATCGACTTACAAGAAGGTAGTGACTCCAAATCGCGATGATAAACAAAATACGACGGCCAAAGCGCGATCCCGGAGACTGTACACGACGATGCTGACGAAGTTTGACTGCGTGGTAATGGACGACGAAACCTACTTCAAAGCCGACTACAAGCAGCTTCCGGGACAGGAGTTTTATACGGCAAAAGGAAGGGGAAAGGTAGCAGATATTTTCAAGCACACGAAACTGTCAAAGTTCGCAAAGAAATATCTGGTTTGGCAAGCCATCTGTACCTGTGGCTTGAAAAGCCGCTTTTTAATAGCTTCCGGGACTGTCAACCAAGAAATTTACGTGAAAGAGTGTTTGAATAAACGTCTGCTGCCTTTCCTGAAGAAACACGGTTGTTCCGTACTGTTTTGGCCGGATTTGGCATCTTGCCATTACGGTAAAAAGGCCATGGAGTGGTACGCCGCCAACAACGTGCAGGTGCGTTCCCAAGGACAAGAACCCTCCCAACACGCCAGAGCTCCGCCCAATTGAGAAATACTGGGCTATTGTCAAGCGGAACCTAAAGAAGACCAAAAAACTGCTAAGGACGAGCAGCAGTTCAAGGTAAACTGGCTTTCTGCGGCGAAGAAGGTGGACAAGGTGGCTGTACAAAATCTGATGGCAGGGGTCAAGCGTAAGGCCCGGCAATTCGGATTTGGAAAAGCGGAAGCCTAACTGAATATTTTTCCTGAATTTTATACTAATTGAACTTGAAAAAGAAATTTAATTTGATTTTTTAAATAAACGATTTCACCGATTTACACGCGTTTTCCCTTGACCAAATTTTGACCGTATCACCTTTAGGTTACAGAATAATTTTATTTACCATTTATTGGGCTTTATAAACTACAAAATTTGGTCAAGGGAAAACGCGTGTAAATCGGTGAAATCGTTTATTTAAAAAATCAAATTAAATTTCTTTTTCAAGTTCAATTAGTATAAAATTCAGGAAAAATATTCAGTTAGGCTTCCGCTTTTCCAAATCCGAATTGCCGGGCCTTACGCTTGACCCCTGCCATCAGATTTTGTACAGCCACCTTGTCCACCTTCTTCGCCGCAGAAAGCCAGTTTACCTTGAACTGCTGCTCGTCCTTAGCAGTTTTTGGTCTTCTTTAGGTTCCGCTTGACAATAGCCCAGTATTTCTCAATTGGGCGGAGCTCTGGCGTGTTGGGAGGGTTCTTGTCCTTGGGAACGACCTGCACGTTGTTGGCGGCGATACCACTCCATGGCCTTTTACCGTAATGGCAAGATGCCAAATCCGGCCAAAACAGTACGGAACAACCGTGTTTCTTCAGGAAAGGCAGCAGACGTTTATTCAAACACTCTTTCACGTAAATTTCTTGGTTGACAGTCCCGGAAGCTATTAAAAAGCGGCTTTTCAAGCCACAGGTACAGATGGCTTGCCAAACCAGATATTTCTTTGCGAACTTTGACAGTTTCGTGTGCTTGAAAATATCTGCTACCTTTCCCCTTCCTTTTGCCGTATAAAACTCCTGTCCCGGAAGCTGCTTGTAGTCGGCTTTGAAGTGAGGTTTCGTCGTCCATTACCACGCAGTCAAACTTCGTCAGCAACGTCGTGTACAGTCTCCGGGATCGCGCTTTGGCCGTCGTATTTTGTTTATCATCGCGATTTGGAGTCACTACCTTCTTGTAAGTCGATAGTCCGGCTCGTTTTTGGCTCGATGCACGGTTGTAGACGATACACCCAGCTTATTTGCGGCATCTCGGAGAGATAGGTTAGGAGTTTCGCTTGAAACTACCGGCAACTCTCTTTGTCGTCTCAGCGGCTTCCGGTTTTCGATTTCCCCCCGATCCAGACTTCCTGGCTGTCGACAAACGTTCCCCAAACACTTTAATTACATTTGTAACGGTTGATTTGGCAACTTTTAGCGATTTTGCCAACTTTGCGTGCGAGTAGCTCAGATTTTCGCGATGCGCAAGCAAAATTTTGATACGCTGCTCTTCTTGCTTGGACGGCATTTTTGACAACTAAAAGTGAATTCCAAAATCAACATTTTTACACACACACACCTTAAAAATGAGGGTGTTCAGGTTTTTAAATGCAATATTGAAAGAAATACGTCAAGTTGATATTGACCAAATTTTGACCGTATCGCCCTTTAATGGTTACATTGGTGTATTGGTGTTAACATTCACTTCATACAGCATAATAAATTTGTCTGTTCCCTTGAAAGATTTTGAGAAATCGAATTTGCCTGTCAAAGCTAAAAGCTAAAAATCCCATTAAACTCCATCATTGTCAAATCAAACCAGCACGCCAATTCTCACAATGAAGGATTTATACCATCTGAAATAACTAACCTGCTACAAAGGTAAGCAGCAGTAGTCCTACCAACATTCCAACATTCAATCAGAAATAAAAAATATTGAACAGCGTTCAATATGAAAACTCTTTGTTTTGCAAGTAAGGCAATCATGACATGTCATAACGCTATAGGTTTCTTTTTTCAATTGTGTTGTCTTAAAAACCAACCGCACTAGATTGATAATGGCAGCTCTTATCAATATATCAACTCTTCATTTAAAAACATTCACAAGTATGAATCTTCCAATATGCTCTTGAATACAAAAAAAAAACTAATTGTTGTTAATCGTTAACTACTAACGCCTGTTTCATTAAAATTTGCAATGCAAATATCCATACTTGATGTTAACGCTGAAGACGCGCACAGCCGCCAACAATTAACAATCCTAGTTGCGTCCTACATTACTGTGAAAAGTGAGTTTCATGGTCTACAAAGGTCGAATAAGTTTTAAGCAGCTGTTAATACCTATAAGTCATTGCACACCGTCACAATATTTCATGTACATAAGCAATCCATAGTACATCAGATTTTGAAAGCGAGTGATTTGTTTTTAAACTACACTTATGATTTATGCGTTTTGCTTGGTCGATTGATTTACAAAATTGTACAAAGAATGAGCAAATTTCGCAAGGCATTCTAACAACCAGAGTAAGATTTCATTATATTCTTCAGTAATATTCTTCTCATTATTCCATTCCGGAACCGTATATAACTTATTATAGTTTGTACGACGTTTGCTAAGAATCATGAGCTGAATTTGTCAAGGATACAAAGCATGATTCAATCGTAATTGCAAAATACCTTACCAATAGAATTCTCTTGCGAGGCTTGCTACGAGCTTTAGAACAATTTCGGTATGCCGCAATTCCTGAATAACATATTCTAACATCTGACAAAGGTTTGCCTATAGATGTCTGCTGAAGCAAAGGGTCAAAAGTCTGTGACTTGTTGATTTCCCCGCCTCCTAACTGGAAGGACCTGAAGACCTAACACAAAAAGCAAGATTATAATACTATTATTGTTATGTTTTTGTATGCTTATACGTGTAGTAACAATTATGATGATGTAGAAGGAAATATTTCTCTCATCACCATGAGGCCCCCAAGAGTGGACAGTATTTTTTGCTAGAACGTACGATATGAAGAGAAAGTGTTGATAGTTCCGTCAATGTACGGAATGCTGTGAAACAAATATTAGAAGTATTTGCACATCAAGCACACATTTCTTTGCCTTACATCCCCAATACGGGATAGGGTAGTAAAAAATAGACATTGCATTCTAAAACTAAACCCAAAAAGGAGAGAGTTCTCTCGTTCCATGTAGGCAACAAAACATAGTGTGTACAAACAACCTCTAGAACCATCACAAGCCATTGTAGTACATGAGAACGTTCAAGTGCGCTTTCTTTTGTCTGTCAAGGTATCGGATTCGTTCCTGCCTTGACCTACCAGGAATGGGGATGTAAGGCAAAGGAATGTGTGATTGATTCAAGTACTATACCATATGCTCTTCGCTCAACGCTTTTCGTAAACATGGATTTTGTACACAGAACAAATGTATCGTATATTGTATGAATCATTCATATTGATTTTTATCTGGTGAAATGCTATCATTACACCTTTTTGTATAATACACGAAATGAATTTCGTGAAGACAAGCCAATTCCAAAATAACAATTAAAGCACGGCACAGTGGGCAAAAATAGATCCAAAATCCCATTAATTTAGACGGCGCAGGATAGGAGTCCTGCAAAATAGCTCATCTTATGGGCACAAATGCAGGAAATCAATGGTGTTGATTTCTTTTAGGGTTGACTACAGTAAGTGTCCCATTTTTCCCATTTCTCCCCCCTTTTGGATGCAAACTAGAATTATTACCCAAAAACTAAACTTGGTGCAACTATATTGAACCCAAATGCACTGTAAATTTGCAAAACAAGCTGAAGAACCGTAGGGAACAAATTTTACTTTGATCGGATGCCAGCAACTGGTTCATTTTACCCGATCTTCCCTTACACATGCATAAACTCATATACCATGTGGTTCGGAAGATTGGCGCCAGTAATATTGCTCTCACTTGCACTATTCTTACGTAAAAATGCCCGAAAAATCGAATGGTGTTTAGTTTCGTTTAGGGTTGACCACAGTAAGTTGTCCATTTTACCCGAATTCCCCTCATAATTTAATAAAATCATGCTGTTTTGAAGATCGGCGCTAGTAATATTGCTCTCACTTGCACTGTTCTTACGTAAAAATGTCCGGAAAATTGAATGGTGATAGTTTCGTTTAGGGTTGACCACAGTAAGTTGTCCATTTCACCCGAATTCCCCTCATAATTTAATAATATCATTCAAATCATGCTGTTTTGAAGATTGGCGCTAGTTATATTTCTCTCACTTGCACTGTACTCATCTAAAACTGTGTGAATAATCGAATGATGATGGTTTTGTTTAGGGTTGCCAACATAAAATTGTCCATTTTACCCGAATTCCCCTCACATTTGAGAAAAAACTCACATATCATGCTTAAAACCTCATTGTCATTTTTACATTAGATTCAATCGAAGATTTTCCATCTCATAAATAAAATCCAGTATCAAATAAAAATAGTTCATTCTAATGTAAATCGACTACAAAAATTTGCTCTACAACGTATCATTGTCTTCGCTTCCATCAAAATCTGTATAACTGTCGTCAGTATTATCTACGGTCGCTTTATTATTTACGAGATGGAGGTAGTCGTTTCACATAGTTGAATTCTGTCATGATGAGATCTGCCATTTTGTAGTACAACTGCTTGACCTTTAAGCATCGAGCTGCTTTGAAAAAACGGCTAAGCTGCTAATCAACCTCACATGATTGGCCAGTTGTTTCGAAATACCGAGAATTTCGGCGAATTTCTACGGATCTGTAAAAAAAAACGTCGCGCGTTGTTGCATGTGTTGCTGCTACCACTGCCTTTAATTTTTGGTCGATTCACACTCACCTCAAACGCATCCACGAGTTGGTTTATGAGATTATTCCGGTATAACGGAAATCGGGTAAAATGGACAATTTTCAGAGGTCAACCCTAAACGAAACCATCGTCATTCGATTCTCCGGACATTTTTACATAAGTACAGTGCAAGTGAGAGCAATGTTACTAGCGCCGATCTTCAGAACAGCATGATCAACCAATGTTTCAGTAACAGCTCATCCCAAAAATACAGGATTGAATCCCATGTCAGAAGCATAAAAAAGGCTGGACAACTTCAAGTGGTTGCGTTTTTTAATCACATTTCAAGTCGATAAAGTAGATCTGCCAATCATTATTACAACCACCAGAGAGATGTTTCTTTTAATTTGTCACAAAACGTTCGTAGTTCTTTGTATTTGATTCGTACAATGAACGAATGTTCTTTTCTGTGTGAATAAATACTTCGTGCTTTTGACAGTTGCACGTGTACCATTAATTACGAAAGAATCTTCATAAATACAAGAAATCCGTTTGGTGGCAGAAAACAACGAATAGATTCGTTAGTTCTACCTTCGATTTCGTAGTATGAACTAAAATTAATTTTCAGCATACTTCTATTCAGTTTTTCACAGCCTGCCGTACACTGACGGAACTATCAACACTTTCTCTTCATATCTTTCGTTCTAGCTAAAATTACTGTCCACTCTTGGGAGCGTCATGATAATGAGAGAAATCTCGAGGGTTTTTTCATTAGGGCGAATCTAGCATTGAAAGATTCTCTCCGGGCTTACTCTCTTGCATTCATTACAGTTTCATTATAACACTTTCGAGGCATTCTTTAGTAGGTGCAGATCGAAGCACAACCACGCTGGCTAGCATACACTACAAATAGTAGAATGAAAAACGTAAAGGTGATTGGAATATGAATGAAGAGAAAGTAGTCAAAGAGAGTCTCTCAATGTTAGATTCGCCCTAATGAAAAAAAACCACTAAATATTTCCTTCTACAAGATTGTAATGCAATTGCCGAATTCAGGTTGAAAAAATAGGAAGACACCGAGTGGTGACAGCCCCATGCACTATAGGACGAACATTTTAAAAATGCTTTTTATTCTCACATATAGTTTTCCAGAAAATACTTTAATAATTTCCTTAAGTATTCTGCTGGAGATGTGTTTGTCTCATTGTTTCGTAACAGAATTTCCTTCGGCAGAATTTCCTACAGGGATTTCTACAAAAATACCGTTTTTCCAATTCAGAAGTATTTTCATGCATTCACGCAGAGGAATTTTGAAAATTTAGAGTAATGTCTTCGATTGTTATTTTGCTATTCGAAGCATAGTTATTCCGAACGTGATTTTTGTTATCTTTAGTGTACACCGATTACACAACAAGACTTATATGGTTCGGATCAGATGGAGCATCGGTAATGATGGGATCTGACCGATCCGTCCAAAGCTGAAATCGTGGTGGAAGAATTGGATGACTTGGAGACTTGTTGAGGAAAACTGCTGTGTTTCAAACGTGCAGATGAGGAGCAGGCATTTCGCTTGTTAAGAAAGTTTACTGCGAATTTTCTACTACTTCCTGTACTACTAATTTTCTTAAGAAAGAATATGCGTTTTGCTTTAGTGTGATTTAGGGAAACCGATAAATACAATTTAGTCCTATTGAAAATACCGTTTTGTATCGGCTAATCAAAATAAATGTATTTTTATATATAGTATATGTCTGCTTTATTTTGCATTTAACTCAATAGCAATTATAAAAAAGATATGCATAAGCATTCAAGCACCTGAAAAGTTTCCATTTTACTATATAAACACAAAGTTTGAAGCAATGATTTTCACCAAGACTATCTGCAGTTAAATACAGATAGAAAAGATTTTTTTGACAAGATGCATAAAGACTGGCATAAAGAAAAATAGCGAAATTTAGTGTGGACAGATGGGACAACATGGGTACATGAAAATATTTGAGGAAGTAATTACTGCCTTATGTTGTTGATGACATGCTACTAAAATGGGCTTTCCAATAGTACTAGGGCCCGAAAAATTTAAGCAAATGTGCTTAAAGATAGTTTGAGTTGAACACGAGTGCAGTTCTGCATTGGCAGCGCAATCTCCAGACCTCAATCCAATTGGAAACTTGTGGAGCGATGTCAAAAACGCCGTTTCTGAAGCAAAGCCGAAAAATGACGAAGAGCTATGGCCTGTACTACGTGTCAAGTACTTATGGGTGCAATGCAAAAACGGTGCGCGGTTGTGATGATTAGAAACAATGACTATTCTACAAACAACTATGATAAAGTATATACATACTTTATTGAGGAAGCTGACAACAGTTTTTTCTCTAATCATTGTTTTCTTGAGTTGAACTGAAATGCTGGTAATTTTTTACAGTGGCTTTTCAAATGTATGCCAACTCAAGCAGTGAATAAATTAATTAAAAAAAAGCTTTTATTTCTTTCAAATGTTGACTATGAAGACATTATGAACGAATACATAAATGCAACTATTTAACTATGTTTTGAAACATCTACTGCTAATATTTTGAACACAACTGTATTTTTCCAACATTTCATCAATATTAATTGGAATAAATAAAGAGAACACAGTCGAATTTCAACATCAAATCTGCAACTAGTCAATCAACCAGCCAATGAGCTCTCCAAGTATCCAAATACAAAATAAAAACTCCTTCAACACCTAAAAACGAATTTTCCAACGAATCATTTCAAAATCTTCAGACGCATTACTGACATTGCCACACGCGATTGCAGCAAAATTCTAACCGGCCACTCTTTGCCGTCTAGTAAAATCACCATAATTCTTCATTACCAGAAATTCCGTCATTGACTCGGCGTTTGTTTGCCATTCGTTTGTTTTCCGCGACCTGTGTTTGAACATAGTAATTTTCCGAGCAAACATTGAATTATAGGCAAAATGATCACCATTATTCCTGCCGTTGTGCTACAATAAATAAGTAGGTACCTCTCCTTAACCGAAACTGTGCAACAGTGACGAAATAACCTAGAAGAGAGAGAAAAAAAAAGCCCATTCCTTCAACCCAAGCTGAAAACCATACCCAATCGATGCCTTACACGGCTTCGGCATTGACGACAGCAGCAAATGCAACAGCAAAACGTGAAAGTGAAAAATTATATTTTTGATACTCCACCATGGACCGTATCTCTCCGCGTTCAGATGTCTAGCAATAATGTTATACGAAAAACCTGAATCGGTCCGAACGGTTGATTGAATATCCCACCAAAGCCTACTGTTCCCTATAGGCATTTTGTTTTCATGTGAATGTCTCTCCTAACTCATTCGGTGATCTTTTCCCCGGTTCCTACGATGCCTCTTGCTGTTCGATCGCACCAAAAAAAAAACCAAACAACCAAGCTATTGATCTATGGCCACACGAGTAAACTCCGTCTGCGCCAAACTGGCTGCCTTAACTGGGGAAAAATACGTTACCAAACAAGCGAACATTCATACTATGAGATTTTTATTTACTCCTATTGATTTTTCCTGCGAGGCAATCGCGCACACTGCACTGCAAGCCCCACAGAGCGCAATTGAAAGAAGAAAAAACGTTTCGAGCACAACCGCTCGGTTTCCCAGTTTCTTGAAGTCGAATCAAACCTGGCGATCACAGTTTGAGCAAATTGAACGAAAAAACAACAGGAAAAGCAAATAGCAATAAGCTCAATTTCTTCTGATAAGAAAAACTGCACCGCTTCGGGCCACCATGCATCTGAAGCAAACAAAAGAAAAGTGAAAAGCGATTTTCCTGCCAAATAGCGTAAAGGGAAGGTTTCGCACATGGTCTTCTTTCTTGTTTTGCAGCAAGCAGCTATCGGTATTTTATAGGCGACCCAAACAACGTGATTGTTAGCAAATGGGAGCGAGCGGATGGAGGGGGATGGAAACAAGGGACAATTTATTGTTGATTTATCCTCGGTACGCGCGGTTGCAAGCATTTATGCCCCGCTAAATTTGTTGCAATAGAGGAACAGAAAAAAAAACTCCCAACCCTCGATTCCCTCGGCTGTGGCCTGATCGAGGGAAAGGGTGAAATATAACAAATGCATTATTTAAATGATATTTAATGTGATCGTTGGGCTTTGATTGTTATTATCGAATACTTGTTGTTAAAAGTGGTGGGGAGAGGGGCAATCGTCGTCAACACGAATTCGTGCGCTGTTTTTTTTGTGTGACGGGAAAAAAACTGGTCCCTGAGCGCTGAACAGAAAGCTCAGCCTGCCAACTGTTACTGAGGTCTAAAGTAAGGTTAGCTATGTACTTTGCCAGTTTCTTTTATTATTACTTTAATAAAGCGATCATGATTTGACCCGAAAAAAAAACCTACATTGAACAGACGCGAGTTTCAATCAGTCGACTTGTTGGAGGCTTGGAGCGCGAGCATTATTGTAGTCAAAGTCTTCACTCTTTTGAAGGTTTACTATTGCTGTAGCGGCCTGTTATGGTGGCAAGCTGCTGCTGCTGGTATGCTTTTTTGTTCTCACTTCATTTTTTTTTTGTTAGCCGCTTTTGCAAGAGTTGACTGACTTGCTTTCAACAATCCATCGCAATGGGATCAAGGATTGCTGACTATTTGGTGCAAGGAGTACGCATAGAGAAGGGCATACATTTGAATTTAGGTTTCTATATTTTACGGGTATGTCAAAAGTAAAGTGAAAGTGTGTCCTTTGGCTGGAATGATCATCTTGGAGAACGATCGATGGAATGCGAAAATGAAGGTACTGCGGTACAAACAATAAATTAACTGTTGGTATTTTATCAACTCCAAATCTCTTTTTTTTTCATTCTTTTATGATCAAGCTAACGTGAGATTTCTTTTTATTTGGTTATGAATTTAACCACCCTAGACCATGTTTGATCAGTGGTCCACGTTTTTTAATCTTTACATTAATTGTAAATTTAAACTATTTGTGTAGTCAAAGTCGTCATGAATAGTCAAACAGATTAGTTCCAAAATATTCCGATTCAAAGTGGATTTTTCAGTCTGCGGGGGATTATTTGTTCTACAAGTACCGATTGAGGGAAAGTGATAACATTCCGGAACGAGTTTCCATCACGGTTGTCAGAATGTTGATTTTTGCCCTTCCCCGGCTGCCACTTGGATGGACCCTTTTCCATTTTTCACCGCCGCCAATTGGGCTGGAATAAGTGTATTAACTTTTTTGAATTTATTTGTAGATCAGTCAAGCTGATAGCTCTGTTATGCGGGGTGGTTTTTACGCATTTTTTACGCCGAAATCGCTCTATTTTGACGGGACTTTGACGAACCAGAAATTATCATGTTCTACGCACGCTGCGATGGCGACCGCCAATAGGCATGGGAAATATGCAATCGTCCATTGTTTCTTTCCCGGCAGGGGCGATGAGCAAGCTTAGAACCATAACTATAAAAAATATGTATTTTACATTATAGCAAATAATCACTCTCAGATTAAATATTTATACGGTTGCGCTGTGCTCGCTGGCCCATTGGGAAAGGGGATGACGCTGCAGCCAACGTCAAAAACGGTGGGGACGAAGACTCACCAAACTCACCTCTTCCCCAATTAGCACACCGAACGAAGGAAAGTTGTGCGAGAAAAGAAGGTGGGTAAGTTTGGAGGTGATGGGGAATGGGTGGTGAGAGGTGGTGCCGGTAGAGCAATTATCCCGTTCCGTTGTCTTAAAGTTGTTCAAACAAACTAGCCATGGGTGTGTTGGAAAGAGACCGAATGAATTTGAGGAGAACAGGGGGGAAGGAAAAAGATCATAAAGAAATGGGCATAAGCAAAATATTTAAACACACTACAATGTAGAGGAGAAGAGGCAGGGAGGGCGCAAAAGACTCGTCAGCTAGATTCAACCGGATTGATGAATATATGAAGTTGTTTCGATTGAACACCCTCGGCGATAGACTGATCCATAAGCTTTGTGAGTGATAGTTTCGAGCTAAAAAGTTCAATGCAGACTTGAGAAATATAAAGTGCTTGGTAGACAATCTCAAAAACATGAATTAATTTTCGAATTATCGAGTATTTCCTTGAATTTCATTTAACTTAATTTCAAGATAAGTTCTTAGAAAATTATCTTAAACCAGTAAAATCATTAAGCAAAGTTATACTTTAAAAGCTTTGTTCCATTAAAGCGAACTATACTGTAAATTGTATTTTTGAAAATGTATATGGATGTTTGTCCTTATGGGTGGAGAAGAGCTCCAAAATCACTCAAAACCTGTCTAGATGTAGTTTAAACACAGCCTCTAATGTTCAAGCTCCGGTGTTCAGCCTCTTGCTCCGGTGTGCCTTTCTACAGTTAGTACAGTAAGAGTAAGTTGTAAAATTAATCTAGACCTACAATTTCATCTCACACAATATATCAAAAGTCGGTTTCTGAAAATGTTTTCGATTAATGAATCCAGCCTAGTCCAAATGGCTGGTTACAGCACTGATCATTAGTTTCAATATTATATCAACGATTGTATCGAAAATAAACTGACAATGCTTATAGACTTCTCTGCCGCCGTTAGTATTAGTAAGCAGTTTCACTAATACAATCGTTTTGCTGGTTGAAAGTGAAAAACAAACCGCTGTCAATCTGATCACTTTGACAGCTGATCTCTTGGTTGAAAACAATAAACAAATCGATCCTTTACGTGTAAAGCAGCACGCCAGTATTAGTGACATCTTACTGCGTGCTCACACAAACAAGCGTAAGACTATCGGTCTAAGCCTACCTTCATTGATGCGCTCGTCTGTCAACAACTTGATCAGCTCCTGAACTTTCGGTAAACAGATTGCTAAAATTCAAGTGGTGGACACATGGCTTCGTAAGGTGCGGATGACCCAATATTTAATCAGAAGGTAATCAACCTCATCTTTCGGAACAGATCGATGTCGATTCGTGATTTGGCCAGAAAGGCGGGTACATTCCGTCGGAATGGTGCAAAAAATCAAAAAGCGCAACAACCTCAAGACAGCAGAAAATAGCAAAGCAAAGTGCTGAGCAAAAATTAAGGGCGAAAACCACAGCCAGAAAAATATACAGTCGATTTTTACAACTTCTGTCATTTTGATCGATGTCGAAGCATATGTGAAAGAGGAATCGTTTCCAGGACCGCAATTTTACACCGAGGTAATTGGCAAAGATGTGGGCATCTCCAAAATTTGTTCAAGATAGAAAAATTTGGCCAGAAAGTTCTCGTTTAGCAGGAAAATTGTTTCTACAGCTCCAAGTCATTGCATAAAGGTAACAAAATAAAAAATAAAAAACTGAAACGCCTTGTCGAACTTGTTAGCGCAAGCAAATCCCTTTAAATTGCAGTAGAAAATTTGTATCCTTTGACAGATAGGTAGTCTACGCTTAAGTATTTCGTCTACTGACTAAGTACATGTGTCGTGTAGTGTGTAGTTTGTGTGATGAAGGTAAACATTATAACAGCCACGAATATTCGTTTCCTTGGTCTTTGTTGAGTAATCTTGTGAAATTTTGATTATAAATTTCTATGCTCTCTACTATATGTAGAGTCGAAGAATTTGTGATATTTCTTAAAATTTTATTATGGCTCTAGTTAGTTAAATGATTTTCGTTGAACATGTGTTCAGCTAATTTTGATTTGAAATATCGTATGAGTCCTCTGTCAGTGCTTCCGTGATTTGTCTTTTGATATTTTTGGAGTACGTTTGGTTTGCCCTCTGTAATTTTTCGATATTATTTCGTAGTTATTTCCAGCAAAGACTGGTCCTCTCTTAGCTCAGTTGGTAAAGGCGCGGCTACAAAGCAACACCATGCTGGAATTGGCTGTGTTCAATTCCCGGTCTGGTCTAGGAATTTTTCATTAAGGAAAATTTCTCGATTCCCTGGGGATTGAAGGTATAATTGTACTTGCCACACAATCATACTAATGCAAAAATGGTACTTGGCATCGAAAGCTCTTAATTCATAATTGTGGAAGTGTATTTAGTATACTAAGTTGAGTGCAAGCAATAAGCTTATTGCAAAAGCAATAAGCTTCAAATGCTAACATAGATCCGGCAAAGAAAAAGCCTTTCTCTAAAAATGAGATTTAGAAGAAATGTTATTCCACAAATGTATAACAAAAGCTAGTTTGTATAATTTATGGTTCGCTCTTTATGAAATTAAAACTTCTGTGCCTAAAAATACGTTTTACTTACGGTAGTAGAAAGTACTAATTTAGAGCTTCCTATATGAAATTTTACATCCTAAAATGGGTAGCCTCCTTTCATTTTTTTTCTTAGGGTTCTTCTCTTGAAGTTTTGTTCAGAGCAAAACATTGCCAAGTCACTTTACCACCGACTTGATTAACAGAAGATAGTTGCTTTGACATGGCTATGACGGGGAAACTAGAACCTAAAAGTACAATGCTTTGAGCTCATCAAAAAATCACTTGCTTCCTTTTCCGCTAGTGCTTTTATTTTCATTCTTAAACGACGGATTGACATTCTTACACAATTTTTTTGGCATTTTTGGAACAGGACAATCACTTTTCTTTAGCTCAGTATGCAGCTGGCAACCAAAGAAGTAATTTCTGGCATTTTCACCGAAAGCAATTTTGACAAATACAAATCGAACGAAATATTATACCACGAGAAAAAGAGACAGCCCAATTTAGTTCACGTGAGCAGGCGTTACTGACATTATGAAACCGTCTTCAGTTTTTCCTACTTTTCAACTGCATACAAGGTAAGAAATCCCGACAGTCAAAGCATTTTTTGACCATTACTTGTTCTATGCTGGTGCACATAACTTTTGAGCTGTATGCTGACCTTTTGGTGGTTACCCCTGTTTGAAAGAATCCAAAGCAGTCATCTTTAGTAATTCTCCTACACATTCCATGACTTATCACTGCAGCTTAAAATTCCGTCACAGTCAATGGTCAAACAGATCGAACCAAAATACCCATTTTAACTTGAAGATTCACAACAACAAACAGAAAATAGACGTGACAGCTCATGAAAACACAATCGTTCACGAGCAACGCTTGCTGTGATCTCCGGCAGTAAAAATGTTGGAAGTGGAGATAAAGCTGAAGTTTGACAACAATGTTCTGAAAGCAAGGGATGGATCGCTCAGCACACTTTTTTCCGGTGATATTTTTGCAGGTGAGTTGCAATGTTCTGGGAGTTCCCGTTGCAATGTTCTGGGAGTTCCCGTAATGTGCCGATGGTGCCGATGTGTTGACAGCACAAATTGTTATTTTCAGCTGAGCCTGGCAACAAGGCAATACATATTGGCAAGGTTGCTGTATTTTTATTTCTACTAGCTCAACTGTCAAAAGTGTTCCTCAGTGTGCCACACATGTGGTATGGATTGAAAATCTAAGTGCAGCAGTGATGAAACATATTCGTCTAGTGTTATAGACATCGTGATTGACACACTGTTCTTTGCGACGTACCCTTGTCTGAAAGCAACTGTATGTTGTACAGTATGTACTGGTGAGTAAAAGCATGCGCGTGAAGGTCTTGCGCGTTGAAGATAATTTGATTGCAAGTTCAATGCCTGGGATAGACATAGGGTATGTGTCCCTTGACTCAGCCTATTATGCAACCAGCGATCACATTTTTCATTATAAATCATAAAGTTTTTAAGCTGTAAGCGAGATTCAACTAGTTATACACTTGCAAAGATAGGTTTGATAAGACATTTGGTAGCATGTATCACGAAAAGTTACACAACTATTTTTATAATGCCATAAACTTGCGAGGGATGTGGATTTAATATCGGTCTATAGGCACCAAATTGGGTCTATTCGTGGATGCAACTTCGTCCCATTCGATGGATTTATTACTAAATGCAGTCTTTGTACGGTTTTTTTCTAATTTTATGAATTAAGGCATTGTAAGCTGTACTGGATTTACTTAATACAACATTTCACAAAACTAACTAAAAGTAAAACTGCCTCGAAACACTTAAATGATGTTCATATATGATTTATCAGCCATTCAATAATGAAAACATTATAATTCACTATACAACGACTTAGTTCCTTCGATTTGTGTTGAAATGAGCCACTTGAATATAAACAACCGCAAATTCATGCATTTCCACTTGAAATTTTACCAATAACAACGTCTTTACTACGTTATTGATACAACAGGCCATAGTTGGGAACATACAAAAAATATGTACCCAACATTGGGTCTACGATTTTCTTGTAAAACCATCGTTATTTTAGCTATGTGAACAATAAGTTTGTAACGTGTACCTTTGTTCTGCACATCCAAACTGCATTAATTGCTTTATCGATTCAATTAAGCCAAATTTAGATCACTTGAAATCGTGTAGATCATCTGTATAACCAGCATAACCAGTGAAATCATGATGCCCCAAAAGTTCAACAAACCGAAAATTACGCGGAAGTGAACAACTATAAGATGATTAATATTGTCTCAATTGCTTCGGATTACATTTATCATGCTAATAGCAACATGATTTTGTTGATTATCGCTGAATTAATGACACATTTGGTACATAGGCCGAATGAAGGAGCTAGGCTAACATTACATCCCCTTACCCTACAACGTTCAGCATTGTACTCCTTCAGTCTAGTGCGTATTTTTTGGTAATGGATTAAAGTATTTGACAGTTCGTACAACGGTCAGCGTCTGTCATAATTTTAAGATTTTAAGTTGCTATATACTGGTAGCTGAGGTGTGGGATTCAATACCGGCTTCTTTCTTTGTAAAGTAATGGAAAATGCTGTTAAAAAGATTCAGACTTTAATAATGAAAACGTCTGCTACTTGGCATACGACCAACGGATATTTGCCTGCCTAAAAAATAGTGAAGCATCTCAACAGTTCTCAAATGAAGGTTTACTTCGGCATTCTGAAGCATCCAGTCGTATGAGTATTGGTAATTTAATCTTGACCATCGGCTTATTCTTTCAGATCAAAACCTACCCAAAACGATTTTCACTTTTCATCTGTCGGCCACACGGTTATTTAAACAACAGAACTTATATTATACATTTTTTTAATTCCCCTTTTTTGCGTATAATTCTGTTTCGATACACGTAATAAAAATATACTACCTCTTACTCATATATTTCCATTGAAACTATTAGAAAACCTATGTGATGACTATTATTGGGCACAGTTAGAAACATAGCAGTACCATATGACCTTTGAATTGGGTCTAAGGGATTCTTGTGTAATGCTTCTAAATATATTCTTCTAAATGAACGGTTAATTTATAAATTGTGACTATTTTATGTATACTTTGGATCCATAACAAGGTTCCTTCTGTCAATGTTGCCATGTTAAGGTCCTTTGGAAGTAGTGATGATAATATTGGTTACAAGATCAGAGCTTTTGTCTTCTTATATTTGAACTCATGAACTGATCTTGATTCTCCTTCCAATTTCCGACAATCAGCTTGCACAATTGCCCAAAATCGCTCGATTGGTCGAAGTTTTGGATTATTTGGAGGATTTATGACACGTGGAACCACAACGATCTTAGTCTCCACGTACCACATCGAAGCCGTTGAGTAGTGACAAGATGCGAAATCTAGCTAAAACAGGATTGTTTGAGAATGTTGTCTCACAAGAGATAACAGACGCTTTTTAAGACACTCTTGGATGTAAATTTCACTGTTTATATGCTCAGTTGTGATAACTGGTTGACTAATTTTTCCGTGTGTAGCTGCATAACACTAGATACTTTCACACATTTATTTAAATTTATTTTAAATTTAGCTTTAGTTTTCTTTTATTCTTGGTAGTGCATCATTGATTTTCATGAGTTTGTGAAAAATTGGCCTTGGCATATTTTATAATATTTTATAACATAAAACATATCATGGTTTATTGTAATATTTTTTACTATCCATACAGAACAAAAAAATATTGGTGGGTTATGTCAAGGATATAACTGCATGGTTCACGTAAGAACACGTTAGTAATAATAGTAATAATGTTATCATCAAATTTATTCGTATCATTACACATATGGTTGGTTAAAAGGTTAATAAAATAGCACTATAATTTTGCTTTGGACCCCTCCCTTCTTACGAATTTTGCTACATAACTGGTCTTATACACTCTGTCTCCAATACTACAACCAGGCGGACTGTGGCGGGTGGAAAAAGCCCTGTTCAAACCACCAGCTGAGAGCTCGTATCGAAAACTGAAATCATTTCGGTTCATCTTGCGTGCCATATACCTTTTTAATAGCATGGCTCTGAATGAAGAAAGGTACGAATA
>JASCZW010010791.1:0-34809 GCA_034211315.2 Aedes japonicus | reverse complement strand
TAAGGAAAACTTCTCAGCTCGAACAGAACTGAAGGACCTGGATTCGATTCCAGTATATTGCCGGGGGAGTCCGGCCATAAGAAGAAAAAAATACAGCAGTCAATTAAGGACTCCCAGAAGCAGTTGGAAGTTCTGCAGAAGATGCTCCAGGAGCTGGACAAGAAGGAGACGATTGAGAGGAGATCGAAGTGGTGAAGAAGGAAAACTGGCGAAAATCAGTGCCATTCAAGAGATTAGCGGCAAGAGCAAGATTAGAATATGAACGAAAGAATTTCACATATCGAGCGTCCTCAGGAGAAGTCCAGTAATTTAAGAAATGCGTTGGCAAAAATCGAGAAGGACTCTCTCTACGGCAGGAGATTATCAATCTTGAAAGAACTCCGGGATCATTTGCTTTATCAGAGGTGCGCTTTGGATAGAAAATCCAGAGGCAGATACCATCCGTCGATGAAGAACGTAAACTGGTGGAATGTGATGAAGCTATTGAAGCAATCGACGCTGCTATAGAAATGAAAAATGAACTTATTTGCGGCAGGAAGAGTATCGATACCGACGAGTGCAGCGAGAAAGGCGAACAGATGTTGATGGCCCGACTGAACAAACTCTCTACGGACGAAGATGCGAACGCTTTGCTCTACCGTACTTCCAAAAAGTAGTCGATCTCCAAAGAAAACAGCAAAAAAGTTGGAGGTACGTTCGCCAGCTTCGACGTGAACTTGAGATACCTGGAAGTGGCAGGAAAAGATTCTCACCAACGCCATCCGCCAAACCCGACTGGAAAAGGAGCAGCTCGATAATTGCCCTCAAACGGTATGAAACCAAACAGAATATTATGCTGCGTCATTTTGCCCGCCGATACGTCGGCTTCCATTGGCAGTTCCATTCCGGAGAATGCCCTAAACCCATATTCACCCACCGCTGAGCTGATGCTGAGCCCGAAGTTCTAGCCGGTAATGTCACCATCATCAACTCGGTGCACTGGACTCCCAGCTCCAGAGCCAACGCCGCACAACAAGCAATTAGCTACCCATTTCAAAGCTACGAACGTAGCAGCGGCAACAACTGCCGCTTCCGGCGTTCAGCCTCTCGTCACCCGCTGCTGCTTCCGCCGCAGAAAGGAGGACCGCAGCTTAGAACAACTCTTTTCCAGGAAACTGCGGATCTCCACGCAATCACACGGATGAGCGTAGAATCGGTGCCAATCCGACATCCGCAGCAGAATCTCAAACAATTGCAGATCTCATCTCGCCGCTTCGCTCCACCAAGGTCACCCGCAGAAAAGAACAAAATCATCATCCAGAGTGATGGAGAGAAGAAGTAATCCTGAAAAGCTGCAAATCTCTTACTGTACGCTCAGATCCCAAAAAAAAACACAACCAGTATCCTCTACTTTTTCTAACTCCTATTTACAATTCTCAGAATGTAATGGCACACTACACCTATACTATGTCTCTACCTATTGTGGTTTGTCCCGCAGTAGGAATGATCGTCATACTGTAATAACGCGGCCAATCGAGTGAATGTGGATGCGTTTGCGAAAATATGAGTGCTTCATGCTCTCTGTTATTGCCAATTGACATGGCTCTCTGTACCACGTACATGTGCATCAACCTGGCTGTCGTAGTTCTGAGCAGGCGGCTCTGCGTTGACATAAATGTGCCTTGCTGCCTGCCGATAGCTTAATCTGAAAGCGGTTTTTTTTCAGCGGAAGTTTCTTTCCAGCCGTCGAAAGCATTCGATGTAATTTTACATTTTCCGATAACGTAACCATTAAGGTAGAACAAAGTACAAGCAGCACTCCTCCTGAAGGAGCTGTGGGAGAACACCGCAATTGACTCGAGTAGACCCCGACTCAGGATCTACCATACAACAACGGAGAGTTCCCCGACGTTGGAACATCCCCCGAGTGTAACGGCTCCGTTATTCGCATTCCACGCACTTTCGTCACGACACGTTCTATAGACGGCGTTAACTGGGCTGGTATCTGCCCCGCTGATGGCAAGCATCTCGTTTCGCAATGGTCCGAATCGTGGGCGGTAAGCCAGCGTTGCGCCTGGTGTCTTGAGCGTCACGCGCTGCGTGAGGTACGAAAGTTTACCTGTCCGTGCTTGCTTTTCGTCCAGATCTACAGATCACGGCCATGAGCAGGTGCGTCAGTCGAGCCGTTCTCCCCGTGTCCCATTCTCTGGTGCCGTACCGGCACATCGACTCTGCCATTTACCAGGTTGCGAACTCTGATTTTCTCCTCTGGTGGCACTCACTGTCCTCTGCGAGAGTAATGTCATGGCCATGAGCCTGAACGTACTGTTCAACTTCGCCGGGTTCGGTTCGTTCCAAGCGCGGCGACCCAGGCTGGACCTCCGCATCTTAGCATCCACGATGAATCACTAGCCAGTAGACGTCGTTTACTACTGCTAGGTCGGTAGCTATTCGGCATGATTCTGGCTACCGCATTGATGGCCTTCGCCGCCTTCGCACAGGCATAATCTACGTGGTTGGTGAAGTTTAGCCGGTCGTCGATCATCACACCCAGATACTTCAGCACGCGCTTCGAGGCATATGCGACAGTCCTGACGTGCACCGCTTTACTGTTGCTGACCATCAGCACCTCCGTTTTGCGGTGGCTATCTGCAGCTTCGACCCCTGCATCAGTTTTCAATTATGCCGATTGCTTCGGTCGCCAGCATTTCCACTTCTTCCAGTGTTTCGCCTGTCACTGATAATACGATGTCATCCGCAAAGCCAACGATCACTACGCCTTTGGGAAGCTTCAGCGTCAGCACCCCGTTGTACATCCCGTTCCAAAGTGTTGGGCCAAGGATGGAACCTGCGAACTCCGCCGTGATGTTCACCGATTTTCGCCCACGGAGGTCTCGTAGATCAGCACCCGGTTCTGAAAGTAACTTTCAGAATTCTGCACAGGTAATCAGGGACCCTCATTCTGTGCAGGACTCGGCAATAACCTCAGCTGCGCTATTGAAGGCGTTCTTAACGTCATATCGATTACAACAGCGGCAATATCGATCGCCTCTCCGCTTCTGTTTGGACGCCTTTACGGCTGTCTCGACCACTGTCCGAATGGCATCCACCGTAGACTTCCCTTTCCGGAAACCGAATTGCATCCTCGATAGCCCGTGCTCGCTCTCAGTAAATTTCGTCAGCCTGTTGAGGATGATCCTCTCCAGGAGTTTCCCAAGCGTATCCAATAGGCATATTGGCCTATACGATGCTGGATCTCCCGGAGGCTTTCCTCCTGGCTTCGGCAACAACACTAATTTCTGTATTTTCCACCTGCCCAGGAAGGAACACCCCTCCAGGAAGTGCCTCGACAAGAGGTTCTTTGCCGAAGAACTTCGGCTTCCATTTCCACTCGCGACTGGTACGTCGCTTCGTGCCGCGGCGGGTTGCTTACTGGCACAGCCGTGCCGCACCGGGAATTGTCGGATGGTCACTACCTGGGTGCATACTCCTCCTACACTCTCCAGTTCATATTTGTCATGAGCGACGGAGTACAGAAGGGAACATCGATGATGGATTCATGACTGTCCCTGGCGGAACCTACGTTCGATAGTGTAGCTTCCAGCTTTGCTGAGCTTCTAGCAGAATGTACCCTGTAGCGTTGGTATATCTCCTCCCCCTCTCCATAGCCCAAGCATTGAAGTCGATCCGGTGGAAGTGATCCATGGTCCACCTTGTGGGTGCATAACAGCTGTATACAAGGATAACGTTGATTTTGATAAACGCGAAGCCTTCATATGAACTGGACCAGTCTTAATAAAAGTCATGCTCGTTAGGTTCAAAAACCTGGATTTTCAGGCAACATAAAATTGACTGCCTATAAGTTCCATTCGAAAATCAAATGATAACTCGTGACAAGACAAGCAACCAGAAGAATGAACGTTCGATTTTCAAAATGCTTTGATATTTATCTATGTAAACAGGTTCATTTTCAATATGACTTTGGAAATGTCAGAAATGAAATTACCTGTCGGGATCGGAAAACATGCAGGGGCTGCCCAGTCCAGGGTATTCTTGCTTAACATTGCTAGCATCTATACTTATAAAACGATGATGGCGGCTCTTGTTGTTCCATGTTCGCATTAGGATTCAAAATCTCTTAATAATAAAAAAAATCACCACAAGAGATGATATTCAGATTTCGTCTAATGAAATGCATGCTCACCGATTGATAATCAAAACAACAGTGACAGCAGATTTTTGACCCGCACTTAAAACCGACTTCATTCTTTGCAGCAAACAAAATTCAGTTGGTATAGAAGTTACAGCGGTAACCATGAAAACAGGCAAAATAAACTTCATCATTACACTGGCATAAAATCATTATCAATTTTCATGGATATTTTATGAAAATCCAAGGCACTGAACTGGACATTACTCCCGGGATAGGGAATCTGCCCATCACTTGTATCGTAGCCATCTTCCACCCTATTTCCATTATCGGAAGGAACACGTTGCGGTTCTGCAATGAAAGTGACGTCACACATTGGTCCTGTTGTTGACTGCCGCTACAGTTGCTGTGCTATGTCGCAATGATTAAGGTGAATTTGGGTTACCTCCATTACCGCCGATCTGCTTTTGCCTTTTTGAGCTTTTTCAGCTCCTAATCCTCTCCTGGTGTAACCCTTTTCTTTTCCCCCAGCGTGGGTTCTTAGGTTCTTTCGGCGTCGTTGCCTTTTTGGTGTCCTCCAGAGCCTTTTTGGCAGTCTCTACTCTCATCTTCAGTGCGTCCTGCTCACGTTCGGCTGCAATCACGGCTGTCAACACTTCCTTGATTTTTTGTGGACGTTTTGCCTGTCCTTTACATAATCATAGAGTTCATCAATCCGCGTTTCGGAGTGAACATTAGGGTCAGAAACCCCTGGGACGTGCTACTGCTGGTATTCGCGGTGGTTCGCACGTCCTAGGCGAGCTCCCACTGCTTGTCTGGGGTTGCTTATTGGCTATTTGCAACAAACCTGCAAATGCCATTCCATTATCCGCACCCTATGGACACGCACAGTAGCTGGCAGCTGAGCCCAATCAACTCCAATCTACGCTGCTAACGACTCGAGTTCTTCACGCAATTTCTTCACGAATTTTCAAAGCGCCACATTCTGTGGACGACGTTGTCTCGTGAATTTCGTGAGTTTCGCCTGTTGCACCTTAATTTTTAAAATTAACCAGAGATGCTCGATCGGATTAAGGTCGGGAGACTGTGCTGGCCACTCAATAACCTTGATAAGCTTTTTCTTGAACCACTGCGAAAACAGCTTTGAGGTGCGCTGCGGATCTCCGTGTTGTTGGAACGTATATCTGCGCCACAGCTTTAGCTATTGTGCACACGCTGGTAGTTTTCGCTTCAAAATGTCCAAATAAACTTCCTCGCTCATGATTCCTTCAATGAACTTAAGTTCTCCAACACCGGATGTGGCCATAGATTCCCACACTATGATTCTACCTGCAAAAACAAAATCAAAGTCATGTTCAGTTGGTTGAAAAACCAATGTTGGTATAGTAACTCACCACCGCCATGCTTGACTGTAGGCTGAAAACTCTCCTTTCTCCTTTTCTCTTTTTTCAAAATTTAACCGGTTCGCCGCCATTTTTTTGTGACACCATCAGACCCATATACACTGTGGTGCAAAATTGTTCGGACAAGAATATCATTTTGGTAAAGTAGGTAATAAAATTCAGAAATAAAATATGTTCAATAGTTTATTAGTTTATTTTTCTTTTTTGAGATTAGATTTTTGCCATTTTGATTTTAAAAACATTATAATATTTCATAAACAAAAGTATATAAATAAAAAAGATTCATTCGTTAAAATTCAAGGTGCGAAAATGATCGGACGAGATGTAGAAATTACATTTCAAATTAAATAATTTGAATGTTTCAATAATGTGTATGTCCTCCTTTATACTAGATCACTTCTGCCAAGCTTCTTGGCATAGATTCGACCACGTTTTGTGTTGCTTCTGGACGAAGAGTGTTCCATACAGCTTCAATCTTCCGCATTAATTGCTTTCTGTTGGAAATATGTTTCTTTTGCAGTTCTCGTGCAATTTCATCCCATAGATGCTCGATTGGGTTTGGGGAGGGTGATCCAGCACGGTTATGTTTTACCCGGCCAAATATTCTGTCACAAGCTTCGACTTGTGCTTGGGGTCATTGTCGTGCATAAATACAAAGTTGCTGCCCAGTCGATATTTCCTGGTAGATTTTGAGATGTTACGTTCCAGGATATCATTGTAGTCTTCCCTGCCACTCCAGCATAGAACATACCACCCCATACCACAACTGAACCACCGCCGTGTATCACAGTTCCACGCATATTTTTTCTTTCTAGAGAGGTCCCATCAGTTCTCCAAACTCTAACACGGCCATCTGAAGCTCTGACGTTGAACTTACTTTCATCTGTCCATAATACTTTTTTCCAGAACGACATCGGCTTGGTAACATGCTTCTTGGTGTAGACCAAACGCTTCACTCTGTTCTGCTCACTGAAGAATGGCTTTTCGCTAGGCGTGCGACTCTTGATTTCTATTTCGTTCAAGGCTCTACTGATGGTGAACCGACTTATAGTTTTGCCGACGATAGGTTCCAGATCGGCTGCCAACTTACCGCCACTAATGAACGGATCTTTTTTAACAGCTTGTGCCAAATACCGTTTGTTTTGCTGTGACAGAACCGGGAGACGACCACATCTGCGACGATTTTCAATGCTGCCGGTAATTTTTTGTCGGGAGATGATGTCCGATACCATAGACTTAGGAATACCAACGGATTCAGCAATCTTCCGAACCGTTTCCCTGCGTTTATGAAGTAAAATAACATTACTTCGTTGAGCTACCGATGCTTCCTTCCTGCAGGCAAGGTTGCGGCTTATCATTTTTGACTTATCCATATTCATTTGCCGATAGCTCTTCTCAGAAGCTCAACTTCAAAATATAATGTATGATGAACTTATGGTGCTTGAGACCTACAACTTGGTCTAACAATACATAGCTCTATCTCTTATATCTGAGGAATAAGAGCGTATATTCGCAGTGATCTTCGCGATGAAATTCGCGGTGAAGATCACGCGATTATCATCGTGAAGATCACTGTGAATATACGCTCTCATGTCGAAGATATAGGAGTTAGAGCAATGTACTGTTAAACAAAGTTGTAGGTCAACTTATGCACTACAAGTTCATCATACATCATATTATCAAATCGACCCTCTGAAAAGAGATATTGGCAAATGAATATGCCTGAGTCAAAAATGATAAGCCGCAACCCTGCCTGCAGGCCATTGTGAACTTCCAACTTCTGGTAAATTTGCTAATAAGCGTTTTGCAGTAGTATTAGTGAAATCAAAAATCGTCTCTGCATTAAATCATACACTCAAACTAGTTTGATAATTATTATCGTTTGTTTTTGTTACAATTTCTATGGTTGTCCGGTGACTTATGCACACTGTTTTTCAAGATATTGTTCAAACAATTTTTTTCACACAAAAACCAAACATAGCAGATAATTTTTAATAGTGAAAATTAATGCATCAAAGCAAAACGAATATTGAAAAGCAATAAAATGGAAATGGAAGCAATAAAATAATTTAAGTTTTACGAGCAAATTCACGAAGCTATCAAATGTGTCCGATCAATTTTGCACCACAGTGTAACATTACTTTCGTCTCGTCTGACCAAATCACCTTATTCCAGTCTTCAATCTTTTTTTGATAATTTTTGCGAGCAATCATGGCTTCTTAAGTGCTACTCTGTCTGTTACCGAATGTCAGAACAAACACCGTTTTCTCAGTCGCCGAATTAACAGCTTCAAAACAGAAATTTATTCAATTATTCTAAGCGTACATAAAATGGTTATTAAACTAATCTAAATTTAACTTACTCTTACTACTACTTACTACTTACTCTTTCAGTATTTCTTCTTTCTTTTCAGGTTCAGACTTCAGCGAAAAGGCGTGGAAGTGTGCAATCTAAAGGTAAGTTTAATAATTTCAGGTTAGAAGCTATCTTTACGTGATCCAATCCATTTTAGATTAAACGTACCCTACCAGATCGATTTTCTCTTTACAATGGCACAAACTAAAACGCACTACAAATGGGCGTATACTAATGACTATTAGTGAATTAATTAAATGGTTATAACAACTACAAATTTAATCCTTTTTCAATAAATCACTTCCAACTTTTCTTCAATATGCTATGGTATTGTTTTCATCTATCTGTCATTCTGCTCAGCCTTCATTTCCTGTCGCGAGGGAATCGACAGTGGCATCAACAATTTATCGTCACCAGGGCTGCCAGGAACAGTGTCCTTGAGACCTTTCTTATGAAGACGATGAAAACTCGCTTTCAATCTCTTTCGCAATTTTCGGAGCTGATAGTTCCCGGTCCAGTTCCGCCTTCTTCACGATAGTTCTATCAATTCGGCCAGTTGTCTTTGAAGGACGCCCCGATCGCTTAGCTGGTGAGATAGAACCACACTTTTCGTACATCTGCACAATCCTAGCGACCGTATCTTTGGGAAACTGGACAATATCGGCAATATCACGGTAGCTTTTGCCAGTTTTGTGATGTTCAATAATCAAGTTTCGGATGCTAATCGAAATTTGTGCTTTTTTTGGGCATTTTGCAACAAATAACTTCGAATTTTGAACACGAAAACTAAATACTAAATGACAGCTAGACAAAATGTTTACATTCGAGAAAGTTGCAGAATACATACTGTAAAACACACTTAAATCGTAGTATCCGTTTGGGGGTGGATAAACTTTTTTTGCGTAATTATTTACCCTTTTTCATAATTCATCAAGAAAAATCTCAACAGAAGATTAAACGCTGTATTTTAGATGGCAATGTGATAAATTAACATAAATTCATAAATCATAGAGGAACACTCGTCAGATCGGCTCTTCTGAATCGGAATCATTCACGAACAAGTCGGGAGTCCCGCAAAGTAGTAACTTCGGCCCGCTGCTTTTCTCAATTTTCTTGAATGATGTTTCGTTACTGATACCTTCAGGATGCCGCTTCTTTTTCGCTGAAGACGCGAAGATTTACAAAATAATAAAATGCCCCTCAGGCTGCTTGGATCTGCAGGACATGGTGGATATCTTTGCGGATTGGTGCACAAGAAACATGCTAAGCCTCAGCGTTGGAAAATGCAACGTTATTTCGTATTAATCTCTATCAAACTGTAGCAACGAACCCGTCTGATACGCACAGAAACGAAGACAGCAAACTCATCTTACCTCGAACTCGATCGTGTCACATTTCTCCCAATAATCGTACAATCCAATTTATTTACATCAATCATTTATAGACTTTATTTACCAAACGCATAAATTAGAATCAAGACATTCAAGACGGGAAGAAACGTACTCATACCGAATTATTCACGTACCCACCGATCGTCGACGATCCGTCGGGTGATTGCTGCTGCTGCTGCGGAAGTCCCAACGCCATCATCGGGTTGGTTGCCACGGCAGCGGCCGCAGCTTGCAGCAGGGAAACGGAATGCAGTTGATTCAAGTCAGGCGCTGGCTGCTGGTGAGACGTCACGGTCGAGGGTTGCTGTTCCTGTTTCACCTCATACTTCCGGTGGGTCTTCATGTGCGTCTGCAGTGCCACCGATTGTATGAAACGCTTGCCGCAGACTTTACACTCGTGAGGTTTTTCGCCGGTGTGGGTCATGACGTGATGTTTGAGGGTTTCCGCCTTGCCGAACGAACGATCACAGTACGTGCAGTTGTACGCTTTGATGCCGCAGTGGACAATCTTGATATGGCGGCTCATGTTGCCTGTGCGGATTTTTTCAGGTGAGATAACTTGATAATTCACATATGCGAACAACTTACCGATGTTGGAAAAGACCTGAGCACACACATGGCAGGTGAATTGCTTCTCCTTAGTGTGATAGTTCATGTGGACCTTCAACTCATGCCGGGTCGTTTTCTTCAGACCGCAATAAGGACAAACGTGATTTCTAACTCCCTGTGAAATAAGAATCCCTTCGATAACTTCGATGATTCAAATCGTTCCTAAATAACACACTCACCTCATGTCTCATGGTGTGTTCCTTCAGCTTATGCGCCGTCGGAAGTTTCTTGTTACAAACCTGACACTGGAACGGCATGTCCCCAGAATGGATGTAGTTATGTTTCTGCCAAATAGAGCAAAACTTAAACATGTTCATTACCATTCCACCAAACCCTCACCTTAAGCGCTCCGGCAGTAGAAAATGTCTTCCCACATTGGTCGCAAACGACGCGTTTCGGTTCCGGTTGCACATAGTTGGGATCATGTCGCTTCCGGTGATTATTCAATCCCTGCTTGGTGGAGTAACTCGATCCACATTCGGGAAAGTCGCAAAAGAACTCGTTTTTCGCGTCCGAGTGCTTTCGTTTCATGTGTAGTTTGAGGCTGTAGAATTTTTGGAACTCCTTGCCGCACAAACTGCACACGGCTGCCTTCAATCCGTTATGAGCTCGCAAATGACCTTGCAGTCGTTCAGCGGTTCGGAATTTTTTCTCACACAAGTTGCAACCCAGGAGCTCCTCCTTTGGGCTATCTCCTTTTTTCTTCGTCTTTTTCTGTTTCCCTTTCTTCGGTTCCTTGTACTCCTCGTCACTCGCATTGTCCAAATCTGATAGAAGCTCGCTGTTGGATTCTTGATCGGATTCCCCCTCTTTTGCCTTGGTGTTTTCATTGTCTACGTAGTCGTCATCTTCGTCATCGTCCTCTTCGTTGCCATCGTCCTCGTCATCGTTTAGCACATCATCCTTGTTCCCCACTTCCTCCAAATCATCCTCAGGAGGATCCAAATCTTCCACCTTCAAAGACCCTATCAGTGACTTACATTCTACTGTCACAAGGCCGGAAGCATCGTAATCCACTTCTGTTTTCTATTAACAAACGCGCGTTAGTTGATCAAATAGAAGCAAATAATGCATTAATGCTTACAATTTCCGCGAGCTTGTAGTGGACCTCCAGACAAACTGATCGGAAACGGTTGTACTCCAACAACTTCAAGTGACAATCGCCGCAGATTCTCTGCCGGTCAGGGTCTTCGTCAAGAGAGAGCTGAAAAACGCATCCCCAAATAGTCATTTGAATAGAATTATTTCCGAAAACAAACGAACGTACCTTAATCGAGGTGAGATTGAAGAAGATGTCAATATATTTTCGCAAGTTTTCTGTGAGGATTTTTTGGTTACCAGGATATTGGCCACATGCTCGGCACATAGCCATTTTCACGAGCACTTAAGATCGATCGCTAATTCGCACTTTTAAATTATTTATAGCTAGGCGCAACTTAACAGATTACAGTTTTCCATCGAAACAAAAAATGATTTCAATGAACTTTCAGCATAATGTTTGACACCGAAGCATAAACAAACGCTCATAAAACCCAAACGTCACGTTACATGCGAAGAAATTCGAGAGGTCCAATAGAAGAATCCAAGTTGAAAAAAGAAGAAGACACCAAGTGGTGATAAATCTGACAGCTCCCATGTGAAAGTATAGGACGAACGTTTTAAAATGCTTCTAATAAACTCAAATGAAAGTTTAATTAAAAGCGGTTTGTTGTATGATGTAAGAAAAATCCTAAACTGCACAATAGGGGCATTATTTTGATTGATTTTTTATTTTGCTGAAAATGTCTTTATTGAGTAGTTTTGGATTTTTCTTACATCATACAACAAACCGCTTTTAATTAGAATTTTATTTGAATTTTTTATAAGCATTTTAAAATGTTCGTCCTATACTTTAACATGGGAGCTGTCAGATTTATCACCACTCGGTGTCTTCTTCTTTTTTCAACCTGGATTCTTCCATTGTATTCCTGGTGCAGTTGAAAACCGGAATATAGCAGTCGCGCCAATCGGTTTTACTCCCGTTCCATAAGTTCAAACAATGGCGCATCTAGTGCACTGTATGGCGCATCTGATGCGCTATACAGCGCACTAGATGCGCCACTGTTTGAATTCATAGAACGGGAGTAAAATCGATTGGCGCGACTGCTATATTCCGGTTTTCAACTGCACCAGGAATACAACCCTATGAGTTCGAATTTGTTGTTCCGGGAAAGTAATCTACTAATGGAAGTCTTAACGTACTGTAAAACCAAAATAAGCAATAAAGACTTTGCAGTGATAGAGTAACTAAATTTCTCGAGTAAGGGCCTGTAGCATTGGTTCTGGTTTCATATGTTCTACTCCATTATTGTGAGATTCTCGTTATTCGTGAGAGTTTAACGTTTAAATAGATTGTTTACAAGTAGCTTTTGGCCCTAATCATGAATTACTGGAGATATGTTCTATTTAGTTCAATTCCGATCCTCCTTGGATTTTTTTTTTGTAAATATTGTACAAAAACCTACCGGTCCACCTCTAAGCAGCTTGCTTGCCTGTCTGTCTGACAAATATGGTAGACGTCTGGAGTGAGTTATCTCAAATTATAATATTCCGCCTGCGATAAAATCGGCTATAAATGCGGCGGGAACAACAAATCAGCTAATCATCCTCTCGGACTCTGCAAGCTGCCTTTCGGCTATAGAATGTGGTAAATCACAACATCCGTGGATACAGGAAATTGAAGACCTAATACGGAATCGTCCGATTTCCCTTTGTTGGATTCCCGGCCACACCGGCATCCACGGTAACGAAGAAGCAGATCGGCTCGCCAGCGAAGGCAGAAATAGCGTACCAATCAACGTTGCTGTCCCAAAAGAGGATGCCATTAAGGCAATGCGACAAGCTATTCATCAACAGTGGGAAGAACGTTGGAGGCAGCTAACGGAAATTAAATTATTAGAGATCAAACGTGAAACAAAAAAGTGGATCGATCAGAATAACTCCGCTGATCAGCGGGTACTCACTAGACTGCGCATCGGTCATACACGATTGACACATGATTTTCTGTTGAAGAAATCTTCTCCACCAATATGCGAGTGTTGTGGGACAGTCGTGGATGTTCGGCACATAATCCTGCACTGCAGAAAATTTGAAGCGGCCAGGACAAAATATGGTATCGATAACTCGAGTCTTTACACAGCGTTATGCAACGACGATGAAAACGAAAAGCGATTGCTGAAGTATCTGCATGATTGCAACATTTATCGGAAACTATGAAAAACGAAGACAGAAGCAAATTTTAAGAACCCGAAGGACAGGAAGAAAAACAGAAGTGTATGAAAATAAACATCAAAAGAAATGAAAAAGGAAGACGACAGAGAGGAAGAAGTCGTGAAATAGCACAATGGAGGAAAAAAAATGTTGAAAAGGATAATGAGGAGGAAGAAGATGGAGAAAAGCATGACGGACATGAAGAAGGCGGAGAGGAAGATTACAAAGAAGAAGACAATTGAGATGAAGATAATGATAAGGAATAGAATATACATGACGGAAAAGAATGTGTTGGAGAGAAATATGACTGAGAACAAAATGACTGAGAAGAAGATCATGGGAGGAAGATAACGAAACGGAAGAAAACAAAGAGGAGCATGACGGAACGAAAAATGATAAAAAGGAAGAAAACAAAGGAAAACAGGACGAAAATGAAGATGATGGAGAAGAAGATGGTGCAGAGGAGAAGAAGATACCGGAGAAGAAGACGGCGCGGAAGAAGACAACTGAAAAAAAAAAAGCTGATGGAGAGGAAGATATTCAATAGGAACAAAACGAAGAAAAGAAAGAAGAAGAAAAGAAGAAAGCCAAGGAAAAACGTGATATTGAAGGAGATGATGGAGAAGAATGTGTTGGAGAAAAATATGACTGAGAACAAAATGGCTGAGAAGAAGATCATGAGGAGGCAGATAACGAAACGGAAGAAAACAAAGAAGAGCATGACGGAACGAAGAATGATAAAAAGGAAGAAAACAAAGGATAACAGGACGAAAATGAAGATGATGGTGAAGAAGATGGTGCAGAGGAGAGGAAGATACCGGAGATGAAGCTGGCGCGGAAGAAGATAACTGAGAAAAAGCTGATGGAGAGGAAGATATTCAATAGGAAAAAACGAAGAAAAGGAAGAAGAAGAAAAGAAGAAAGCCAAGGAAAAACGTGATGGTGAAGGAGATGATGGAGAAAAAACAGAACATGTTAAAGAAAAGTGCCAACGAAGGTGCATCATCTGGAGGAGCAATAACCAAGGGAAAAAAAAAAGCTAAGTGAAATTAATTCATATTTATTATAAACAACATCACTCACCTCATATTGTACACTCTACATTTTCACAACTGAAACTGACATGAATGCATCCGATGGATGTAAAATGTCATTAATAAAAAACAACAACAACAACAACTATATCACAAAACATTGCGAGTGGTTGAGCAGATTGGAGACAATGAAATCATTTAGTATAGGAGCAAGTCTCCCCCGGGTGGTGCTAAATCGAAGAGCTTGGACATCAATAGAAGCAAAGTTGCCAGAAGGCACGTAATGCATCTACGGACTCTTATTTTTACCACATCCCTTAATCGTAGTTTTGGATGGATTAGCGTGCATTGTTCTTTATATTGTGTTACTAGACTATTATATAATAAACAATTAATTTCAATCTCAATTTCAGTGAGCAAGATAAGGTGCTATTATCTTGGCAAATTATTGCCAGACTTTTAGTTCAAATGCCAAAATATGACGTCCTTCAAAAATAACTTCAATGCTTCTTTAAATAATGGACAATATTCAAACTTGCTATCATAGATGATGATAATGATTGGGATGTTGAAATTCCCTAAGAAAAATTTACTGGATCCACAAGAGCTCTGTATAGAGATATAAAAACGGGCAATTGTTGCGGATCTAGCAATCCTTTATACTAAGGATTGCAGCAATCGAAACAACTGAAGTTTCATTGATTTTATTAATTCCTAACTCAACGGTCATTCTCATCATACGTTTAGTAAAAACTGTTCGAACTCATCAAGCCTTTTTCGTGGCTCTCAAGAAGTACGGATCTTAATAGATTAAGGGTGACAAGCAGAAAGAAGTGGCCATTCGCGGAATACCTCAGTTCATCAAAACCGACTTCGATACATGGAAGTTCCACGTAGAAGTCTACCTCGAAGTCTCGAAAGTGTGGGACGCAGTGCCGAAGAATGTTCCAGCCGAGGTTCCAGCAGAAGCTGGTGATACCAAGGCCAAGTCCCTGGTGGCGAGCCTTATATCGGAGGAAAGCAAACGGTAATAAGGAAGCAAATCGCTCGTCTCCAGTTGAAAGAATTGAGCTACGAGTTGATGAAAACCTGGGGCCGTATTTTGGATCTCGAAACGAACGACTTTTGGTACGAAAGCTTGTGAAAAAAAGTTCTTCGTTTCGAGATCCAAAATACGGCCCCTGGTTGCTAAGGAACGAATCGAAGCGTTTGGCGAGGATGCTTAACTACGCCAAAAATAAACACCTACCGCATTTGCTGGCGATTATCGAAAGAAGCTAGGAAGCGACAAGCTTACAAGGAAATTTCACGGCTTTGGTAAGCGAGGCCACATGAAACACCAATGGTGACAATGGATCTAGATCGGTCGTGTGAGAATCTTGAATTTCTACTGAACTCGGGGGCCAGTGATTATATGCACGGATAAAAATAATCATTACAAATGTATTTGAAAATCTAATAATTTTTTGCCATAACGATTTACAAATAATATCTAATCGATATGCTAATAAACTTTAAGAGGAAGTTCCAATAACAACTATCCCTCACTATAATGAATACCATATTTCCTTTCATATAGAAAGTATGTGTCAAGCTTATGATTTTTATCTCTCTTTTTGATGAGTACCATTTTTCCTTCTTTATAAAAAGTATGTGTCATATTTATGATTTCCATCCCTCATTATGATAAATACCATGTGCCGTCATATAAACGTTATTGAAACTTTTGCATCAACACCATACGAATTTCTTTATAATTTTTATTGAAAGTACCTACTAAAGTGTATAAGCATATCGATTAGATTAGTATTTGTAAATCGCTATGGCAAAAAAAAAGTATTAAATTTTCAAATACACTTGTTATGGTTGTTTTTATCCATGTTGAGATCGATTCAATAAATTCCACCGCTTCGAATCCCAGAAACTGTAATACCTACGATAGTTTAAATAATTAATATATATGGTAGATTAACCAAATATTTACACTTACTTTGTCTCATCCAGTTGCCGTAATTCATCTTTATTTAAAGTTGATAATTTTGCCAAGTATATACCGCTTTCTCTCAATAAATAGGTAATTCAACAATAATAAATCACGTCAAGGTACATATCATATAGACCTGTATACAGCAGTTCTTCACTTAAATGCAACTCATTCAGGACAATTGATGAAGAACCTTCGAGCGCCATTTTGACTGTTTTTCAATTCAAAACCCAATCAAAAGTATGTGTCAAATCTAATAACTGTCAGTCATAAGGTGAGCCACATACTTTTTATTGAGTTTGAAAATGAAAAATATGTATCAAAATAATATGTTGCATGTGAAACACAAATAGAAATTATTTGATATGATATGAAATATATGTGACGGTAGCACATAAAAGGTATAGTTTTGAGTTAATATATTCATTATTTGATTTTTTATCAGTGTGGTGAATTCGAAGCAACATTTTTCATCCGTGGAAGCCCTGAGGCAACCGGTGTACATTGATGTAGCAAAGAACGGAGATTAATTAGTAGCCAAGGAAGCAGGTGGCATCAGTAGAATGAGCAGCCGCGGCGTTCTAATGACTGTGAAAGATTTCTTGTATGTTCCGACTCTGAAGGAATATCTCATGTCTGTGATGAAGTTGAACAAAGCCGGTATGGAAGTGCTCTTCAACGACAAGATTGTTTCACTGAAGATGAATAGTGAAAAGATTGCGAGGGCATATTTGTGAGGGAGATCTTTACGTTTTGAAAATGGCAATCCAATAGGCTAATGCGAGTTTTGCTCAAGTGGAGTGTGCTGACCTCTGGCATTATTGTCTCGGCCATATCAGTGAAAGTAGCCTGGGCACTCTGGTGCGTAAGAACCTGGCCTTTTGTGTGCAGTTCAAACCGGAGAAGATCATATTCTACGACGTGTGTATTGGCAAAACATAGCCGGGAGCCGTTCAATGTTGCAACACACGTTTCTGTTCTTTTTTCGTGGCTTTCAAGAAATACGGACCTCAATAGCATTTGATCAGTAACCCGAGTACTCTTTATAACCTTCAAAGCCTTTACATCCTAAGGCCAGTATCGACCTAAAAAGTAGATCGGTTACGGAATTTTGTTCAATATTACCAAACGGAATTTTGACAATTGATCTGCATGGAATGAAATGTCACCTTCATTTACTATAAAAATTAAAAGTGACAGCTCCCATTAGTTTGCGTGGAAACCTTATAAATTTCACTTTTATTTTTCGTTCTTTTCAGGTGGATACTGCAGTAGAAATTTCATTTCAATTCTTTACTTTCCGTTCCAGTAAACGGAATTTAACATGGGATTGGGATAGAAAAAGAAATTTCTTTCGGGAACGATACCGACCTTTACTCAAATTGCGAGATCAGATGTTCTTGCATACCCCTCGATCAATAACAACAAGAATAGAGCCACAATAAATACAAAAACGTTATTGCCCTTTGCGCTGAAAATTTTACTGAACTCAATCTTGGAGTGACTGCTACATTGTTTCGGCTGAAAATTATTGATCGCCATTTAATCTACAACGGCGCAGTCAGGCTGAAGGGAATATGGTTTATTGTGTCGGTGTAAAATTTAACGCTTTAGAGGTACCTAAAGGACCTATTCATAAACCATATAGACTCATTTTTGAAAATCCGATAACCCCCCTAGCCGTCACCCCTTCGTTGACTTTTCTACATATTTTTTTGAAATTTTGTACAGAGCGTAGACGTTGATCCCCAGAAAAGTCTACGTGGTTTATGAATAGTCCCTAGTGTAGGATTCACGGGAACTTTCAGGTTGCATATTGCGGATAATCTATTAATTAAACTCACTTTTATTCGATTGAACAACGCACCACTTTTATTCGCTTCTTTAGACGGCAATAGTTCCCAAGCTCCCCACGAACGCTTTCTTTCGATCTCTCCCTAATTCTCTCTCATCTCTCACTCTCTCTTTCTGCTGTTTCTTTTATAACAATATTTATCTCTCTGTTCTATGCCATGGACGTACCCAGGAGTTTTGCTAGTAAACCCTACATCGTAAAGCAGTACTGGTCCAAAGGGATAAATCATATGTTCCAAGAATCATATCATTTGCATCGAAAGGATTGACTGCTACCGAGAGAATTTACCCCCAAACACAAAGAGAAGCCTTAGCAGTTGTGTGGGCAGTGGAGAAGTTATATCTCTATTTGTTTGGCCTTCGGCCAACTATTCACTCGGATCACAAGACGTTGGAATATGTGGGTGGCACTACTGGATCTTTAATCCAGTAGGCCTAACTTCCGATTTATACTACGGGAATGGTCATCAAATATAACCTTTCCATTTGAATTCTACTTACTGACTGAACAACTAATTTATTTCTTCTCGTTGACAAAGTTTCAGTATTCATTTCATTTTGCTTCTTCTGTGGTGTCGTGTGCACCAATTTGTTTGGGGTCTTCGTTGGTGCCGGGTGCAATCTTCCTTCGTTGGTGCTGGATGCACCAATTCTGCTGACGGGGCGTTAGGCTCTGAGGTGTCGGGTGACATCCACTCAGACCTCTAAGTTGCGTCGTTTCGCTGCTGCTTCCAGGGATTTTAGGCGGTTGACGTTGCGCCGCCACTTCCAGAGAATGATCACGATGATGATGACGACGATGAAGGCGCCGTCCAGGGAGTATGAAACGACATCGTGCGCTGTGATAGAATTGTATTGTCCCGTTGTCTCCGAACGGCCACATGATGGATTAACTATTCTTCTGATTTGAATGCACTGTTATCGTGACTCGTTGTGTGGTTTGATTTTATAAGCCGAAGGGAGGGAATGGTGCGTATCAATTGCACATTTACTGCTGATGCTGCGTCTACTGGAGGTTTATGAGAACCTCGTTGCTAATAATTTCCCATTGACTTAAGTGTTTTATAAGCGGACCTCGTTCTTGGGAGGTCTCTCTGCTGACTGTGCGTGTTCGACATTGCAACATTGTTGCGAATGTAAGGTAAGGTTACTTCAACTACTTCCAGAATATATCTATGGTGGGAAATACCGAGACGGAAGAAGAGCATGTTCAAGAACGGAAGGTTGGGCCTTGCGGCTACAGCCATATGATTTTGAAATTAAACACATCCCAGGATTCAGCGACATCTCGGATTTTCTTTCTAGACTGTGTGAACAATCGGATACAGTTTTTGATGAGAATTCGGAGCATTTTCTGTTAGCAATAGAAGCTGGACCACCAGCGATTACGTTGGACGAAATCAGAAATGAGACATGGGACGATACGATTCTTCAGTCGGTTATTAGGTCCTTTGCATCTGGGAAGTGGCCTCACGATTTGGTTCGATACCAAGCATTCGACAAAGAGTTTGGCGTTCGAGAAGGCATTGTTGTCCGTGATGAAAGAATTGTACTACTGACTATATTGCTGCGAAAGGCATTGGAAATCGAGCACAGCGGACATCGTGGGGTTGTTTCGATGCGTAGGCGCTCAAGACAGAGAGTCTGGTGGCCGTATATGGATAACGATGTCAGCAACATGGTTCAAGAGTTCGCAGGTTGTGCAGCAGTCAGTAGACAACATCCACCAGAGCCAATGCTGCGAAAGGAAACTCCTGATAGAGCGAGGCAAGAGGTTGCCATAGATTTTTTTTTCTCAGCAGAGGAGTATGCAACGTTCCTTGTGGATTATTTTAGTACGTACCTTAAGGTTGTAGAAATGAAAGGAACATTCGCCGGAAAAACTATATGGGAGAAGACACGCGAAACTATCGGAAATCAATGTTGGCGATTCCGTGATGCTAAGCAACTATGAGACTGGCAAACTGGAACCGAAGTTTCGTCTGGATAAATTTACCGTCATAAAGAAGAACGGAAACGACACCATTGTAGTCAACGAAGAGAGAGTGATGTACCGTCACTCCGTAACTCATTTGAGGAAGTGGCCTTCAACAACCAGTGACGTTTCGGAGTCTGTACCACCTGAATGTTCGGACCCCATGGACGATGATGAAATTCCGCATTTAGCACGGAACGAGGAACCCGATGAACAAGTTTCGAATGCGGAGCGGATAAGGATAAAAGAGAAACATGAAAGCGTCTCATCCGAACACGAAACTTCCAGAAAATTAAGGGAATAATCAAATCGTTTTCGATGCGGTGATTTGATATTTTTTGGACAAGACAAGGGATGTAGGATTTACTAGCAAAGCTCCAGGGTACACCCATGGCATAGAGCAGACAGATAAATATTGTTATAAAAGAGTATAAGCAGAAAGAGAGAGAGAGAGAGAGAGAGAGAGAGAGAGAGAAAGTGTTGGTGGGGAGAAGCTTGGAAACTATTGCTGTGTTAAGAAGCAAATAAAAGTGGTGCGTTGTTCAATCGAATAAAAGTGAGTCTAATTAATAGATTATCCGCAATCTGCAACCCGAAACCCGCATAATCACAAACCATTCCGAAACCATTATCTTTATTGTTGACGACCTTTTCCGTTATTGTTACGACATTTGCCCTTATAGTTGACAACTATAAACTAACAATCTCCTATATAGTTTTAACAATATGTCAGATGGTAAAAGGCTAAATAACAATAGGCGGTTAAGTTAGGTTACCATAACAAAATGGCAATTTTCACGAACAAAATGTTTGCTGTACTCTATACCATAAAGTTGGTTTATAATCCAGACCGAGTGCAAACAATGAAAAACCTTTCAATGACAATAGGGCAAACGTTAACAATATGTGTTAATGTAGAGGTTATATGGTGAAAATTAGATAAAACTATTAGGAAACAATAACATAAAATGTGATAATATATCTTACATTCGAAATATCGTTTCGACTATACAGCAAATTGTTTTTCGTTACGCGGGAAGTCCATTCCCGCGAATTTTTTGTTTCGAATCTGCTTTGTACAATGAAATTTATGCGCAGGACACATAGTTCTTTTGGTGTGGCCGCACATATTATTCATTTGACACATAATTTCCATTTGCCCTTCTAAGGGGATTATGTTTATGTGTGGCAAATCAAATCATTTAGAATTGCTTATGGATTTTTACCATTAATTATGTGCAGATTTTTGTTCGTGTAGTCTACAGATGAGTGAAATTTACTTAATTTTGAGTAGTTTGGTTTCTCTGTGTTGACGATGGCGAGAAACACGAAACGTCAACGTTCGATGTTTGTTTATATCATGTTCCTAGCGTTGGCTAGATAGATTCAAGAAAACTCAAACTATTATTTAAAAGGATTTTAAGCAAATTGTTCCAGCATGGCAAGACCGATTTGTCGGGTTTGTGGTGTAAGTTTGTCCCTCGACATTGACTGCAAAGCGCTAGAAGACTATCTTCAAATTTATTCACAACTCACCGCGATTCGGGTAACTCCTCGAAGCTTCAGACTTGAATGTTCTCATCTACAACCAATTGCTTATTTCCAGCTTGATGACGAGAAGGATCTTCATGAGATGAAAGTATGCAATATTTGCGTAGGAAAGCTTAAAGATTTCGACCAATTCCGGAACGTCTGCCTTCAGGTTCACTGGCGACTGCTTAACGTGGTAGGTTTGAAATAATGCAAAGAAAGTAAAGCACCTGATTCTTACTACATTCTCCATATCACAGAAACAAGAACAGCTTGAAAATGACTGCGGCAACGAAATGTGTGATCCCATAGTTAAGTGTGAACCCGGAGATTTTGATGATTCCCAGAAATCCGATTCCAGTGGTATATCCGATGACAACCATGAAGACGATGATGATGATGATGATAAGCCACTGATGGCGCTGGTGGAATTAAAAGAAGATTCGGGTGATGAGAGCGAAGCAGCAAAACCAAAGAAACTACGAGCCAAATACGGTAGTCTGAAGAATACGAAAGCGAAAACCCGCATTCCGATCTACAGCTGTGACCTGTGTCCTAGGAAGTTTAGAGTCATGCTGAGACTCAATGCGCACAAACGAACCCACGATGGACTGAAACCGTTCGAGTGCGCGATTTGTGGAAAGGATTTTGCCAAGTGGAACAACCTTAAAACCCATCATATCCAGAAACACACGGAAAGCAAAATTTCAATACCATGTGAGTTTGCCGGTTGTGGTCAAACGTTCGCCACCCGACAGGGTCTGAAGAGGCACTGGTTGCGCACTCACGATCCCAACTACGTGGTACCGGAATCAATTGGCTTTGTTTGCGATACTTGTGGTAAAACTTTCACCACCAACGGAGCGCTGAAGAAACACAAGTTCATCCACACACCGAACGAGATGCCCTTCGTGTGTAATCTCTGTGGTAAGAAGTTTCCAACTTCGCACAAATTGAAGGAACATACGATGCGACACGAGGGCATCAAGAACCACACGTGCTCGTTCTGTGGGTTGAGAAAGACAACGATGCACGAGCTGAAGACGCATATCAATAATATCCACGCGAAGGGGCGAACCTATCCGTGCGATATTTGTGCCACGGAGTTCAGCAATATCGGTGAGATGGGATTAAATAATTGAGTTACTAAATGATTGATGGAAAAATTAATTGTATTTTTAGGAAATCTCAACCGCCATGTTAAGATCGTTCATCTCGGCTGAAACCGTACGTTTGCCAGGTGTGTGAACGCGCTTTCGGTAAAAGTGACCACCTGAAGCGACACATGAAAAGCCATAATCTGCCATTGATGCTAGCTAGCACGTCTCGAGTTCCAAGAGTGGCGTACGAAGATCTAGAGGTTAATTTCAGTCAGGAAAAGGCAGAGGAGATTGCCGAGATAAGTCCCACTCTAACTGACCCCGCGCTTCGCATGTGCTTAATAAACTAAGTGAGTAGGTAGGAGGGGCATCTTTCGTTTCTATCTAGTAACAAGGCATCTGAAGCGATTGTAAATAATAAAGTGTATTAAAGTCACTTTCGTTTCATTCCGCCACCACCTTCAGCGTCGATTAGCTTGTCAAACATTCGGCTTACTTTGTCACCGACTGCTTTAGAGGCGGTCTTCCACTGGGTTGGGTTCTTCCTATAGGTGTCCACGAGCAGCTTCCGGTTGATGATTGCCCCCCAGGGTTTGCTGTTTAATTGTGCCACTCGTTCAGAAAGTTCCTTGACGATCGACTCCTTCTGGGCTGACCAGCAGCTTCGTACAATAATTCCAGCACCCGCGATCCATGCGACGAAAGTGCCAAATCCATATAGCACCCTTCCATGTGCCGGATCAGCTTGTCTCGAGATTTTTCTCCAACGAACTTGGAGCGGACGAAAGCATTCGCGACAAAAGACCCCTTTGGATCAGTAAAGATTTTGGCCAGATGTTCGCTCTTCGTGTCGAGGATGGCCGAAACAAGCTTAATTGGTTTGTTGAAGTCTAGAATCGATTGTAAGATTATCGAACCGTGAAGATTGATTTGCGCCGATTCCTGTTTGGCAACCACTTCCGGTGGCATCAATTTCAGTACGGAAGTCAGCAGTTTCTCACCATTCGCTTCGGAGCAATGCAAAGCATCCAACAACAGTTTGATGAACTTTCCCTGTTGGCACGAAAGGCGCGCACAAGCTTTTCCTAAGGATGCAACCACCCCCGTGTGACCGACCTGGAGAATTTCCTCTACTCCCTCGTCCAGCTCAAAAAATACGTGCTCCAGCATATGTTTATCGGACATCTTATCCAGCAGTTTCTGAACTGCAAAATTCGTAGAACGCAAATGACTAAGGCCTACAATTTTACCCTCGAAAAGTTTTTTGTACAACTCATCCTTGAAGAAATCCGGTTCGGAAACAGTTAGCAACGCCTCCAAAAGCCGGATTGAACATTCCTGTTGAAACACTTTGGGAAGCTTCAATTTATCCTCGGGTTCTGCTTCTTCCACTTCCTCTTCCTTGTCAGTAACTTCCAAAAGGAAGCTTTCATTCATAAGCTTTGCACCAATCAACTCCAGCTGGTACTTATCCTCACTACGTTCCAAAGCCGTCAGCAAATTTTGCAACAAAACTGATGTAAATTCGTTGTATGGGAAATCGGCAAACTGTGGCCACGCCAACAAGCGGCCACTGAATTCATTTATTAACTTCATCCATTTCTCCGGAACCACTAGCTTTTTCACTTCTGCCGCTTCGCCTTTCCCCATCTTCATTTCCGCAATTCCGGCCAGGTTCAACACACACTGTCGAATGACATAGTTTCCAAACGAATCCCACACGAACTCCTCCAAATTATTCAACAGGAATTTCGCAACCTTCTTCACAAATTTTCCACAGGCCTTCCGGTGATTGGCACTGAATTCCTCCTTCATGTTGTACTCCATCTCGCGCCCCACTTCCGACTTCAGCTTTTTACTCGACGAACCACCGCCGCCGTCTTCTTCCACCGACTTTGACTGCAACTCCGCCACACATCTCACCACCGCCACAAACAGCGCCTTCTGCAGTACATGCGATGCGAACCGATCGCAGCACACCACTCGGAAGTTTTCTCCGTAAACCTCCATCACATGTTCCAACGTTGCTTCATCCGTAAATCCCAGCAGATTCTCCAACACCCGACTGCTCAGCTGATTGGAGGAAACCTTTATCTCCTTCCCTTTGGCCTGCTCGTACACGTTGTTTGCCATCGTCGAGCGCTCCTCATTATCGGCAACCTGTCCCAGCGCTTCCAATATTTCCACGAAATAGTTGTACTCATCCTGTTCCAGCTCGGCGCCACGGCCAAAACTGTTCTTCCGACCGAAACCTTTGGCATTTTGAAGGAACCGTTTGTTGGCCGATTTGCGCTTCTTGCTGCGATTTTTCAAGTGATTTGCACCACGTTCGGCGGCCGTTTCTTCTTCCATTGTTTTAACTAGGGTTCGAAAACGTTACTTCAACGTTTTGCGATTGATTTTAATGAATTATTTTTGGGAGAATCTAGATAAAAACTCCCTAGTTGTGGTGTGCGGTTTCGTCAAAAAAAACCTTTTTGTGGACAAACAAAACATGTGCGACGATCGCTCATATGTCACGGTGAGAAAAAACTACCTAAAGTTAAGGCCAGCTACACAGAAAAAAGTTTGATAGTCAATTTGAGCATTATTGACAGGCCCAGAGTCGATAATGAAGAGTCGCGCAAAGAGGCCCCAAGTAACCACGAGGCTGTAATAGCGTGCATATATAGGGCGTATGTATTACGTCTAGTGCATCATTGAAGTTGGATTAAAGCTGAAAAGGGCCCCACTAAGATCGAACTAATGCTAAATCTTTGTAATGCCATACAGACATTGCTAAAGTAGCATTATTGCATTAGTAATGCCTCACTACATTATTAAGCTAATCTAACGCTTCATTACTTGACAACTGTTGAATTGATGCGATCCCGCATTACCGATGTTGATTTTGGGTTGAATAAGTGCAACAATATAATGCTTGTGGTTACTTGGGGCTTCTCTATTTGGTTGTTCTTCTTCGTGTTTATCAACAACCATCAACAACCGACTCCGGCAGCTCTAACTTTGAATGACTCCATCAGTTTTCATGTGTTGACTCTGGTAATCGTTGGTTTATTTACATTTATCGTACGAGTGCTGAGATTCTGAAGCTTGTAGTACAATGTTTGTCCAATAGCCAAATATTTGTCATAGGCAGATAGGCATCTGGCAAACATCTATGATATCTGTCAGCTGTCTAGCTGCCTATGCCAAATATTTGGCTATTGGACAAACAGTGTACTACAAGCTTGAGCGTTCTGAGCAGCAAAGTGAAAAAGTTTGTTCCGTGTTTCCTGTTACACGCGTAGAAGTGGGAAAAATGATGTACGCAGCTGTTTTCTGTAAAAACAAGCAAGACAAAAAAAACCGAAACAAAAATTTCATCTTTTTCCGCTTCCCGAGCGACCGGGAGCTGAGAGACAAGTGGATTTCATTTTGTCGCTTGCCGTTGGATTCGGAATTGTCCGAAAATAGTCTAATTTGCAGTGTGAGTAATGATCTGGAAAATATTTAATGCGTACAATAATTGTGAATATTACAGTTGCATTTAAATTATGAAACGAATTTGTATATGGCGACTGACGGTGGCCGATTATTAACTCTCCCGGGAGCAGTCCCAGTTTATGAGAACGTACCAGATATGAATTCACTAACATGCGACGATAATCGATTACTGCCCAAGTAACCATAAGCATTATATTATTGCACTTATTCAACCCAAAATCAACATCGATAATGCGGGATCGCATCAAATCAATAGTTGTCAAGTAATATAGCGTCAAATAAGCTTGAAGGTTACTATGGTGTTTTGGGAATGCGTGATCTTCCCTACATGCAAGCGATTTACGAATTCCTTTGTTTGTCTGATCTAAGAGTGTAACGTCATCACCCTCCGTCCTTCCACTCTAGTAAAATCCCTACCATTGTGTCCCAGTTATACTATCCTTTTGTTTCCGTGCTACTTGTACCTGCCCAGCATACTGTGGTCACCCATCTGCGGCTTAGTTCCTGAAAGGGACTACAGGGATCGAGGATTTGGTAGATGTCGCAACCAAAAGCAGCAAATAATGGCTTAAATAAGTTACCTACCTAGCCCTTTCCAAACGATTATGTGACCCATTAACCTCGAGCTAGCCACGAGTAATTGGCATCCCTCTTTACTAATAACAAAAAGTAAAATGTTTGTATAACAATATTGAAAATCGGCTCCGTAAAGTGTTACACACGCCTGAGCCTAACAAATAAACGAACTGATAAAAAAAAATAAGCTTGAAAAAGTAGTGATGCATAACCAATGCAATAATGCTACTTTATCCATGTCTTATCCCGCATAACGAAAAACAATTTGCTATATAGTCAAAACTATACTTCGAATGTAAGATATATTATCACATTTTATCTTATTGTTACCGAATAGTTGATTCTCATTTTCACTATACAACCTCTACATTAACACATATTGTTAATGTTTGCCATATTGTCATTGAAAGGTTGTTTATTCCCAGCAGTCGGTCTGGATTATATACCAACTTTATGGCATAGAGTACAGCATAAAATTTGTTCGTGAAAATTGACATTTTTTTATGGTAACCTAACTTAACCGCCTGTTCAGCATATTGTTATTTAGCCTTTTACCATCTCACATATTGTTAAAACTATATAGGAGATTGTTAGTTTATAGTTGTCAACTATAAGCGTAAATGTCGTAACAATAACGGAAACGATTGTCAACAATTAGGGAAAGGGTCCAGGAATGGTTTGGGATTATGGGGCATGGCATTACAAAAGATATAGCATTAGTTCGATCTTAGTGGGGCCCTTTTCAGCTTTAATTCAACTTCAATGATGCACTAGACGTAAAGCTTGTAGTACACTGTTTGTCCAATAGCCAAATATTTGGCATAGGCAGCTAGGCAGCTGACAGATATCATAGATGTTTGTCATATGCCTATCTGCCTATGACAAATATTTGGCTATCGGACAAACAGTGTACTAAAAGCGAGACTAAAAGCTTAATACTGTGCAACTTGGCCATTTGCGGCCAGCCATTTTGTGGGTGGTTTGCCCGGACTGGTGGAGCACACGACTTACCTTCACCGCTGCCTGAATACGAAAGAGGAAGAGTTCGCTTCACGCACACCCGCGTGGCCTACTGCGGGATTCGGCGGTTGGCGAAACAGGCCAGTTGCAAGGTGATGACAGATGTGGGATTGGGTTATATTGCTAAGGTCTATATATAATTGGGCAAGATATACACACTTTAAAATTTTACAGTATTCGGTATTTTTACCGAACTTTCAACAGCTGAACAGTTCGGTAATCCAATTTAACGGACTTCGGTAAATTTGACAAGTTCCGGTAATTTTTACCGGAATACTGTAAAATTTCACCGAAACCCGGTAAATTCGATTACCGGACGTTCAGCTGTTGAAAGTTCGGTAAAAAATTACCGAATACTGTAAAATTTTCTAAGTGTGTATATTCAAATAGGGAGTTGCACATATCGCCAACGATGTTGCCGTATGGCATCTACACATCTCCCCCCTTCCCAAGAAAGAAACTCGAGGGCAAACATGTTTTCATGTCTAAGTACAGTATTTTATTTAATAATGATCAAACGGAACGTGCACGTTGTTAATTTCCTGGCTCAACGACGTTAATGTAGTTTTCCAAATATTCAGGCTTTGTCTTTGCTTGAACGGGACTCGCAGTTGTAGCTGGCTGTGAACTTTTCACCAGCGGAGGGGTAGTTTCTGGACCAATGCTGCTAAATTTATGATGCTCTTGCTGCTTTGTTGCTAGGATCAAACTACGTGCTCATATACGCAGACGACTTGAAAATCTACCTTGTGGTGAGGTCTTTTGAAGACTGCTACTGACTTCAGGAGCTTCTAGACATGTTTTCGACCTGGTCTAAGATGAATAAATTCGTTATAAGCATTACTAAATGTGTTGCTATCGCGTTCCACCGATCAATGCGTCCCATCACTTTTAATTACCAAATTGATGGGAATGTCCTTAAGCGCGTTTGTAGGGTCAGTGATTTAGGAGTGACACTGGACGAAAAATTTACATTTAATCAGCACATCAGCACCATAATTGAAAAAGCTTCACGACAGTTAGGATTCATCACCAAAATCTCCCGTGATTTCACCGATCCTCACTGCCTCAAAGCACTCTACTGTGCACTTGTTCGACCGGTTATTGAAAATGCTGCGGTGTTTTGGACTCCTTATCAATCGCCATGTCACCTCAAAATTGAACGTGTTCAACGTAGATTCATACGCGTTGCACTCAGAAACCTACCCTGGCGTAATCCTCAAGATCTCCCTCCGTATCCCGAACGATGTCTTCTAGGACGCTGCACCGTCGTCGCCGAAATTCAACAAGCTACCCTTATCGCAAAGACAGTGAACGGTGAAAATGACGCACCAGCACTTCTGTCTTGTATTGACTTTCGAGCGGGAAGACAACTTAGATCGTCATACTGACATCATACGTTCGTACCTTTTCGTTGGTTGGTTCGACCTCTTCGACTTTGGTGAATCTTCTAGATCTTTTAAAAATAGAATAGCTGCATCAAGACTGCTACAATCTTGGCTACAATAGTTTTAATACATTCATGTAGACTCAGCGACTTCAGCGAAAATGTATCTCGAACGATAGTCGACTATAACCAAAATTGAGATCCCGCCGAATTTTGTATAGGGGCCATTAACATCCATACCAATAGTATCCCACACTGCTTGTGGTGCCAACACACGGGTAATGGGTGTGGGTCTTTCGGGCTTACCGTTAGAAACACAAATGCTAGACACCCATGCTTCTGCGTCCTTCGTCATTCCTGACCACCATACTCGCTCCCTCAGAATACTTTTGAATTTTGCAGCGGATGGGTGGCCTTCATGAGCGACCGCTATAGTTTTCTGTCGGAGGTTCACGGGTATGACCGTGCAACCTGTTTTAATTAGAAGTCCTTCTCGTATGGTTAAATCGCCCCCCAGCGCCTGGAACTGTTTAAAATGTGCAGGCCAAACGCCCATTTCTAAGGCATCTACCACCTGATGCCTTGATTTATTCAAAAAAAAAAAAAATACTTGCAAACCTTACAGATACAGTCCCAACTTTTCCGCGCGGTCGTCTCGATCCGCTACCATGCTTATTCATACGGTCGTCTCGAGCCGTTCTAGGATACCGTTTTTTCAAACTTCTCAAGCGCGATCATCTCGATCCGCTACCACATGTGTATTCAATCAACAAATCAGTGCGGTCGTCTCGATCCGCTGCCTACCCTCGCGGTCGTCTCGATCCGCTGCCAGTTCTCCATCAAACACTGCCAATGAATATCATATTTGGTTCAAACAAAAAATACATTGTCTTTTCGAACCTTTCCTGTTTTAATAAAATAATCTCTGCTTTGCTCTTGTTCGCTACCATTTTCGCCAGGATAGCTGCTCAAGCCTGGCCGCATGGCCTCTGCAACCAAGTGGATATCGTCAACATCTATTAATCGACGCCATTAGCAGGGATGGTTAATGCTTTTTCCGTTTCGACGGCCTGCAAGAAAATTGGTTTTCTGCTTCCGGGTAATACATCTGATTGTCCGAAATTCACTTTACACAAAATGAGAACTATCAAGGAAAAAATCATGACACACAACCGGCTGGTTCGCAAAGGCAAACATAATTGAATTTAAGAAGGTTTTCAACTGCTGAATTTCAGCAGTCTGGCAGGATCGCCAAATGTGCAACTTCTGGCCATTTGCGGCCAGCCATTTTGGTAGGGTGGCTCTGTTCGACCGGTGAGCGAGCAACACGACTTACCCTTCACCGCTGCTCTGAATAACGAAAGATGAAGAGTTCGCTTCACGCACACCTTCGCGTGGCCTCGACTGCGTGGATTCGTGGCGGTTGGCGAAACAGGCCAAAGGTATGCGAGGTGATGACAGATGTAGGATTGCGGATGATTGCTATAGTCTATATATAATTGGGCAAGATATATATTCAAATAGGAGCTGTCGCATATCGCCCAACGATGTTAAGCCGCATGGCATCTAAGGCACACATGCATATGCCCCATATGCGCATGCCATCATGCCTACACGTTGTGGTGCGGTAAACAACAGCCTGGCGAGTGACAAGCGTAACCTCCTGAATAGAAATGGTGATGCAAAAAGCAATAGCAGACATCTTCCAAACATCAAATTTTAATGTGGGTTGTCGTATTCCATATGTGTCTCAGAGTTCAAAGTTACGCCTCATAGTACATAAAGACAACATATTTAAACTTCAACATTAAAAACAAACGTATTGATAATGTCAAATTTAACATCAGAATACGTCCTATAAAACTAGAATCTGCAATCACATGAAAATCGAACGTTATGTGTGTGTGAGCATCGATGCTGTGCCCAATGCCTGTAACGACAAGCAACGTACAGCGCCGTACGAATCTGTCAAACACGTTTAATCCAGTACCGAAAACACACGTACTAGACTAAAGGAGTGTTGTGTGTCTCGCACCATTGTGCACAAGACATCTAAACACATCTGCATGACATGAAATTTGGCCGTTACCACTTAGAAATAAATCCTCACATCTTACTGTAAAAGAGAGTGCAAGTCTATAGCATTCGGAACTTCATACAACATAAGAATGAAAAGTTACAATAGAACGATAGAACTTAAGGTCGTTGTGAAGTAAAATGTTGCATGCATAATAAGCCAGAATCTCATCCTGTAAGTCATAACAATCACACGTTATGCGTTGAAATCCATGTTCTTATAGATGTAAATGTAAGACACATAGAGCACATCGGTACACATATCCGAAGAAATTAGAATTAAATGTGTTATCAGAATCGTATGTGTTAAGGTATATTGGCGCATGTTTACTTCTCATGCGTACTTTATTCAACACCTGAATAAAAATTTAATCTTTAGTCTAAATACAGGATTATTATTTGGGTTTGTCGGAAGGTTGATTATCTAAAACTGAAAACATGCAGAAGCGATACACCGTCACGTTTTTCTTCAACTGAATGCATCATAAATCATCTCTTTTATTGGAAAAAATAAATCACTTGAAAACATGCGAGATGTTCATTCATAACCTCGTGATGTATTAATCTGAAAGACAAAATCTCTTGACTATGCTGTTTTTCATTCAAATGTCATTCGAAACATCAATAAGCTTTCGATACCTTCAAACACAAAAAAAAACATTTTGCTTGGAATGTCAAAAAGTAGCGCAAAAATCATGATGATCTGAAGGACATTGGAATAGAAAAATACTTGAAAATATCTGATGTCAAACATCATGTTACCTCGCTTCAAACACAGCGAAATCGTTCTGATCTCTAATGTTCAACGTAAGATGTACATCAGAATTTCATGTTGATGGTAAGGCTGGAAACGATCATCAGCTCAGATGGTACTTCTTGTTCGCTGAAGTCAAAAATTAGAAGGACGCTGAAAAGTCAGCGTGGAGCCGAAGCTGTTCAACCAAGCGAGCGTGCTTCGCGTGGTGATGTTCAGCGTGTGTGTCTGGTGTATGGCGTCGCAGTGAGACGATTCTCGACAGCCTTCAAATGCGCTTTTGCTTGCGGCACCAAGGGGCTGCTGCCTCTTCTGCGAAATAAAAGCAATTATCGTTCTTGCCATCGGTTCGGACCCAGCAATTGCACGTACAGGCACTTACATACTTTGACACTGGAATACTTTAAGGAATTTTTGAGCTGATGCGAAGTAAAGGCAGCATATGTCACCCGCAGACCGCGACTGTGTGTTGCACTCGACGAAATGTCGATCGATCAGGGCCTATCGTTCTGGCAACAACAACAAAACTGCTTGGCTGGTACAACGCACTCCTGGTTGGTCAACGCCAAAAAAGCAACACATGGGTTGTAGGTGCGCGATAGTTTGGGTTCACCGATTTGATGGAAACAGGTATGTGGCGTACCACTACTCACCGGCAACACGATACTCGTCAGCAGATTTCCAACAGTGCCTTGTTAATCGATGTCATCCGCCGCAGCCAAAGAAGGGGATTAAAGCGTCCACTTTGTCACCACAGATTGCAGGACCAAACAACGTCCAAACAACCAAATAAATTAAATTTGACCATTCATTCGCAACATTATTTTTATTCATCTCTTCGTCAATACAAATTAGTGGAAAAATATCGTCGCGAGATACCAATACTCCTCAACTGATCCAAACTTTCCGTTAGTTTTGTTTGATAGGTGAAAGCATGCCTGTTTTCTTGATCGATAGGTAGCATCGGGTTTCACCTTGCGCGACTTTTCTTTATCGACTCTTTATCGACTCCGGGAGATCATTGAGGTTACAGGGAAGATTTCAAATCTTTCAAAAGATTGAGCCACTGATTGGGCCTTTGTAAAACAACATACATTTTTAATTCACTCAATTAAAATCATTCAGGCATCTCTATTCATTGTTTATCTTGTCACCGCCAATAATGTAAATTTTGCTATCAGCGTCTGACAAATGGCTAAAGGCTCGAACGCAGTGGAACAGCCCAATCTGACTAAACCTGCTTGACAGATAGAAAACTAATTAGATCCACGTTGATTCCAATGGGACATATCGACGTCATTTGCGACAATTGTCAAACTTGCCGTTTCCGTCCACATTAGGTTTGGGCTTTGATCAACCTCGCGGTCAATCAACAACAAACGGGCCAAAGTGATGAGCGAGGAGAAAATGGCTCAAGAATATCATTACCAGCGATTTGATTCAAAAGGATTTGGCAAACGCGTAACCATTGGATTTTAGACCGGAAAATAAGGAAACTGCAACAATCCGGTAAGCAAAACTCGAAACAGAACGCGCGGATTCCACCGGATGGCTCGATACATATGCATTCAAGGGTTGTCGGTATGAATATCGGCTTCGACAAACATCGGCGTTATTAATGGTGGCAAATTTTTGAAATTGACAAAGCGCCAGGTGCCGTCATTGATCAGCTATGATCGATTGAGTCGAAGATCACCGTTACGCGACTACGTTTCCGTAACTACGAAACTGGGACCAGAAGCTCGCGTCGCATCTATTGTGAAGAAAGAGCAATATCCCGAATACCTGCTGAATGTTCGTACAAACCATAGCACACTGTGCGGTTATCAGTGCAGAGACAATTAGGCACCATTCTATCTTGATCGATAACCGACGTACGTTCACAGTTTGCATAGACGTTAGATTCCTCTTTTCTTTCTCTTGTCTGCTGGTTATTTATCGACATTTTTTTTCAGATTCATCAATATTGGGGAGATAGGCAATTCATTCATTACGTTCTGCTTGCTTCTGTACTGTAGTCCGGGGATCAAAGTGATTGGACCGATGATCATTTTTTATAGAAACATTAAAAGTGCGTATTGGTGGTGCCATTTCGTAGAGTCAAGAATGCAAACAGAACCAAATGATTAATAATAAGGCTTTGGGTGAATAGAGAAATAATAATGATTTTAATGTTGTTGTAGTGCATCATTGTCTACTTATTAAACGAAGTTTTTAAACGTTAACGATAGACCAAAGTGAGGGGGAAGCAAGTTTGGCTTCAAGAATATACCGACATAATAATATTAAAAAAACTTGCACGGGCAGGAGACAATACCAACACTATAATACCAACGTAAAGTAAGTAAAGGCCGTTTGTTTAATCACGTTTAGTATTCCGGCGCTTTTTTCCTTCCTGCCCTCTGTTCAACTGACTCGCTCAAAGCGACAAGCTACGCTAAATAATAAATTGAGAATAGTCTGGAACGCAAATCATGTTCCAAATTCTCAAGGCGTTAGCCTCAAATCTTTTTTATTTCTTTTAGGTTTGTAATTCACTGGTTCAGACACAATATGTTAATTGCCGTATGCGATCAGCAATTAATTGGCACGTACAACTATATATTCTAAGATTTTGCTTCTACTTAGCTTTAAGATTATTAGTTTTTACACTACCAGCAACCCGCACAGGTTCACGTCGCCCACCATACAATCGTTCGAGATCTGATCACAACTGTTTGTACGAATATGCAATAATGTTCAATATGTAAGAGAAAAATATCTTCAAAGCCGTTGAACCCTTTACCTGTGAGGACCACCTCCTCAACATATCACTATCTCGACCGACTAGCAGTACGGCAGATAATTGTTGATTATTTCCACTGATACGCCATCACAGCAGACTGTTGATGGGGCAC
>JASCZW010010790.1:0-34841 GCA_034211315.2 Aedes japonicus | reverse complement strand
AAACGCAGAATTTGAACCGCACAAACAAGTAAACAATAGAAAGCTGTCAGTCAGTCACCGTTCTACCGGTCGCAAAATGTATGTGGATAGCTTATATTCGATACACTCCTTAGTTAAATTAGTTGGATCCTCAGCTTAGTCGAAAAAACAGCAGCTTAAAGCTTCGATTCCGGTGTGGACTAGAAATGTTTCGCCAAAGGTACATTCTCGACTCTTAGGGTTTGTCATGCTTGCCGAGTCTGCTTTGCGCATCGGCTGTGAACGGTTGTGTTGATTCTTTTGCGCAGTATTTCTATTATCAGGCATAGCGCATTATCTATTGTTTAGCGGCGCAATTGTACGAGTGAGCGAATAAAATAGAACAATAAAGTTGTGGTCAGCTGATATGAGGGTAACGACTTAGCACTCGAGACCCTAGTTCTGAAGAACGGGTTAACGTTAACCTACAACGCTCATTTTTTGTAGTATGGTGCTTCACTAGATGGAGCACCATACTGCAAAAATAGCGGTATGTAGGTTAACGTTAACCCCGTGCTTGGAATAGGGTCTCGGGGTGCTTAAGTCGTTACGTACCCTATGTTGGTTGCTGTGGGTGTTCGTCATAGATTTTGTGGTTGGTTTTGACTCGTACTATTGGTACACCATAGTCGAATCACCATATTAAGAATTTCCTTGTTTTCCCAATGAAAATAGTGAGATCGTTTATTGTTTGGTGGCGTGAGTGCGTGTTAAGTAGTGTGTGCGCTCGATCTAAACAAGCTGCTTGGTACAAAAAGAGGGTTCGTTCTGTTGTTTGCGGAAAAGTTTTGATTTTATTATATGGAACGCTTCCAGTGAGAAACTGGACGGACGCCTGCGGAGTTGGGTACAGGCGACTCGTGTGGTTGTAGGTGCTCTCAAGGACATGGAACAAGACAGGTAATTGTTACCCATTGTATCCACATTAATTCTAGGATTTTTTTTCAAAAAGGCGAATTTAACAACGACAGGCTCTCTCCTCTCTCGCTCTCTTTCATTTATTACAGTGCCATTATAAATCTTTTGAGGGATTCTTTAGTACAGATAGAAACACAACAGTGCTGGCTACCATACTCTACAAATAGTTGAATGAAAAACGTAACGCTGAATGGAATATGAATGAAAGAGAAAGTAATCAAAGAGAGTCTCTCAATTGCAGATTCGCCCTAATGAAAAAAAAAACCCTAGAATTAAATAGGTTTGCATCGACCATCAGTTTTATTGGTTGAATCGGTTGTATCGATACTTCCGCAATATTTTGTTATCGGGCGTAGCGTTTAGTCTATTGTTTCGGTTGGATATTGTTCGTTGGCGATTGATCGAGTGAGCGTAAAAAGTCGTGGTTCGCCGGGTAAGATGGATCGATGGAGAGAACATAATTAATTGTGATCCAAATTATTCGCTCGCCATGCTCGTCGGGTCACCCTATCTTGGAACAAATAAACCACTGTCCCATTTATTAAGTGACTACAGCGGCATCCGTACTGTTGGAGTAGATCCGTCTCAGGCGTTGGTTCTCAGGCGTTGAGATAAATTGACTTGTTTTCCTAATGAATTACCACTATCACACTCTTTGAGTGGCCCTAGTAGCATCCTTACTGTTAATTTAAACCGGTCAAAATCGGCTTTTCAGCATTATTAAAAATCACTTTGTTTTCCCAATGAAAAACCTCAATCACACTTTGTGAGTGGCCTCAATAGCATCCTCACAGTTGGTTTGAATCGGTTCAAATCGGAAATCGGTACTAATTTTCAAATTTTTCATTTAACAGCTTATCGTTAACCAAAACGAACCCTGCTGCCACCTAATCATGTTAGCCAAAATCCCAGTGATTTCTCGTGGAAGTCAGTGGACTCCGCGGCTTCCTATAAAGCGAGTATCACGTCAACGTCCTACCCTTTCCTTATTTTACCTGCATTCGGACGGGGCCGGCGCTGGCATTGCCTTAGTTTGAGATTATCAGTTTTTACACATAGAAGATGTATGTTAGTCCCAAGCATCAACTGCTGGTTCTCTGTGTAATAGCTGATCTGGCAAAAACGGAGTAGCAACCTTGGGCGGTCAATCATGCTCATGTCATATTTGCCACACAATCATGCTAAGGTTTAAACGGCAATGACATCGACACCACCCAAAAAATATTTGTTGAAGTGCAGAGCACGCAATTTAAGACCAGGAAATAAACTAATTGTGATCAGCTAAAAGCTTAATATTTGGCCTTTGATGCGAAAGTAAACTGGGTCATTTTCTCTTCAATGTTCTTTGGATGGGAAGCGATTAAAAGGTCTATAGCCATTACACGTAAAAAAACTGTTCGTCATGGTTCAATAAAATTCTTCACAGATGGTTCAAAAATTGGGACAAAAACGGGAGCAGGACTCTTCGGCCCTGGAGTAGAAATTTCAGTGGGGGTGAGAAACTATCCAACGGTGTTCCAAGCGGAGATTTTTGCCTTAATAAAAATCGTTAACGTTTGTCTGAAGAGGAAATATAGAGTTGCAAATATATGTATATTTACAAACAGCCAAGCGACTTTCAAAACGTTGCGTAATTCTAAATACACCTCCAAACTTGTCTGGGAATGCATCCTTTCACTGCGAAAGGTGTGCCAAGACAATTCCGTAAATTTATTCTGGGTTCCGGGACACTGTGGCATTGAATGCAATGAAAGGGCGGACGAGATTGCTAAACAAGGTTCAAATGCACAGTTTATTGGCCCAGAACCATTCTGCGGAATATCATACTGTGCCCTAAATATGGAACTTAAATCTTGGGAAGAACAAAGGGTGATGACCAACTAGTCGGTCTCTACAAAGTGTGTTCAATTGAAGAGGTTTATAGTTCCAAGTGTCACAATCAGTAAAATACTCTTGGAGTTCAATAAGAGAGTTTTTCGTATCTATACTGGCCTAGTAACCGAACACGACCCTAGTAGATATCATTTGAAAAACATTGGCCAGGTTGAGAATGATATTTGTCGTTTCTGAAACATGGAACGTGAAACTTCGGAACATCTGCTCTGCAGTTGTGATGCTGTATACAAGCGCAGATTTAAATTTCTTTACAGTGACCATATGCAACCTAAACAAATTCGGACTGCGAATCCTGGATAGGTCTTCTTTCTTTCTTAGCATTTTAAGCTTATTGCTTGCTCTCAACTTAGTGTTCTTCCACAGTTATTAATTGAGAGCATTCGAAACCAAGTACCATTTTTGCATTATCGTCATCATCGGTGAACAACGGCAGAGATCTGCGGATCTGGTATACTTCCTTGCGGAACATTGTCTCTTGCGCATCTGAAACTGCACCATGAAGTGAAACAAAATTATCTTCACCGGGAAGATAGGAAGATTGTATCTGAGAGGCATGATGAGAGGTTACTCTCATCTCATATAAAGGAACTTTGAGTACTTAATAAAGATCAGTGTGAACTTTTAGTTTGTATCCCAGTTTGAACAAGCGACACGTTCGGTCGTGTTTTTCGCTCTCTCGCAGTAAAAGTTTTTTCCCCCGTTTTCCCGTCGCCCGCTTTCTCGCGATTGCGTGTTCGGTTTGCGATCTATCGCCTGCGCTTGCTCATCTTCTGGTGGTGGCAAAGCAGAAAAAAGTCCTTCAAAGTTCGGAAACATTTCCCGCTCGTCCTATTGCTGTGGCAATGGGTTGAAAAAATCGACCAACGGCGACATCCGCTCCCGAAACATTACCGCAACCGGGCAGCTCCAAGCGGCTGCGCCACGATGACGCCGATCCAGTGGATCGCAACGCTCGTCTACTAGCGAGCAATCAATTCGCCGTGCTTCCGATCCAGGAGGTGCCGAAGAAGGTGAAGGTTCCCCGCTCTTCACGACGTCAAGCGACATTGCTGCACTCAGGACCGAGCTTGCAGCTATCAAAATCCATCCGCTGTACAAGCTGTGCAGTAATGGAACTAAAATTATGTGCTCGACGGAGGCTGACTACCGTGCTGTCGGCGCTCACCTAGTCGCGAAGAAACACGAGTTCTACACTCACGACGCGCCCGGAAGCAAGCCATTGAAGGGCCTGCGTGGCCTTCCAGAACTCACACCGGAGTCAATCTTCGCAGAGCTGCAAGCGGCGGCACTAAAGCCTCAGAAGGTGTTTCCCATCAGGCGCCAGCAACACGGTAACTACCGGGACCAACTCTATCTGGTCCACCTTGTGAAGGGATCCGTCACGATGGCGGAGCTGATAAAAACACGGGCCCTTTTCGACGTCATCGTCGAGTGGGACCGGTATCGTCCGAGACAGCACGACGTGACGCAGTGTGGCAACTGCCTTGCGTTCGGACATGGAACTCGAAACTGCCACATGAAACCACGATGTGGCAAGTGTGCTGGAGCCCACAGTACCAACGTTTGTGCCCCGATGGAAGAAGGTGCGCTACTGAAGTGCGCAAATTGTGGCGATAACCATGAGAGCTGCAATCGAACCTGTCCAAAACGTTCTGAATTTTTGGCTATCCGAAAAAAGGCGTCCACCAAGTCTCGGCCTGCTCAACGCCGTCCACCACCTCCGATGAACGAGGAGAATTTTCCGTCGCTTCGGTATCAGGTGCCAAACCTACCACCGATCCCATTAAATCACCGCCAAGCAAACCGCCCGTCAGCTTCTGTTCATCATCGTTTCGCGGCAGCCGCCGCCGCCCCCAACCCGACTCCTCCTCCCGGCTGGGGCAATCCGAATCGCAGTACCTCCACGCAATCACCCGTCGATGGACAGCTCTACGACTCGGAGCAAATGGTCGAGTTCGTGCAAGAGCTCTATCGCCAACTACGTTCCTGCCGCTCCAAGGAGGAACAGCTCAAAGCCGCCACATCCGTGACGATGACGTTCATTTTCAAATATGGACCATAATCGCTCCATCAACATTCTTAATTGGAATGCTTGTTCCATCCGGAACAAAACCGTTGAGCTCGGTGACTTCCTTAACAGGAAGGCCATCGACATCGCCATCGTCACCGAGACACATCTCAAGCCCGAACTCACCGTTATTATCCCAGGATACCGGATCGTGCGACTTGATCGTAGCGGCCCTAGTGGAGGAGGAGTCGCGATCGCCCTGCGCTACAACATCAACTGCCATCTGCTTCCGAGCTTTCAGCTGCAGTCCATCGAAGCCATCGGAGTCGAGGTTGAAACTGCTATCGGCCCAATCACCATCATCGCGGCCTATTGTCCCAAGCAAGCCAGTACCTACAACGGAACAACAACGGCTCTACGAAACGACATCCGTAAGCTAACTCGGAGGCAGGGGCAGTTCATCATCGCCGGTGACCTAAATGCGAAACACGAAGCCTGGGGGAACACCCGGCGGAATCGGAACGGAATAATTCTGCAGGAAGACCTAGAAGAGGGACATTACACCGTCCTGGGCCCGGATACTCCCACCCGGTTGAGCAGATCCGGGTCCATCGACAATCGACATCTTCCTCACCAACATGGGGAACAACATCGCCCAGCTGACGTACACCAGGAGCTCAGCTCGGACCACTATCCGGTGGTGGCCGAAGTTGGCTCCTCGGTCAACCGGCATCGTATCACCAGACGGAACTACCATCGTGCCAGTTGGGAGAGGTTGTCGACAACAAGTTGACGACAACATCGATTCGCACCTTGATTCTGTTGATGACATCGAACGGCAGTTGCTGAGCATCGAGCAAGCGATCTCCCAGGCCCAAGAGCAACATGTACCGGTGATTGATCAGGTGAGTGACTCTGTACCCATTGATAGACCCACTAAAGAACTGATTCAATTGCGCAACGCCATTCGAAGGCAATACCAGCGAACTGGTTTGCCAACGCTTAAACGTCACTGTAATCGAGTGACCAAAATTATTAAGGCCAGAATGGTGAACCTTAAGAATAACAATTTTGCCAACAAGATCCGCTCTCTCCCAGATTGTGCAAAGCTGTTCTGGAACTTGACCAAAATTTTAAAAACTAAGCCAAGGCCCATTCCACCGTTGATCCCATTAGACAGCAATGGCTCTAAGGATCGATTGATAACTCCTGCAGAGAAGGCTGCTGAAATAAGCCAACACTTCGTCAGCTCCCACAATCTCGGACAAAACATCGTCAGTCCACATGAAGCTTCCGTTAGCGCGCTTATTACTAACATCCATCTAAGCCCCAACGACTTCACAGAGGAGTTGGAGATCTCAGCTGACGAATTGTTGGCTTATATCAAATGCTCAAAGAACATGAAGGACCCAGGTTTCGATAACATCCTGAACTTGGAGCTCAAGCAACTGAGCCCCCAGTTCTATAACCATCTGGCGATGGTTTTCAATCATTGCCTCCGACTTGGCTACATCCCCACGTGTTGGAAGTCAGCCAAAGTCATCCCCATCCAGAAACCTGGGAAAGATCTTTCATGTTCCAAGAGCTATAGGCCTATCAGCCTTCTCTCAGGATTATCCAAGCTATTTGAGAAAGTGATCTACCGTCGGCTTCTTTCATCTGCCGACGAGCTGAACATCTTGCTCGACGAACAATTTGGCTTCCGACGTGGTCGGTCGACTATTCACCAACTTAATCGAGTCAGTAACATCCTCAGACGGAACAAGTCTGTTTCGAAATCATCTGCCATGGCACTTCTCGACATCGAGAAGGCCTTTGATAACGTGTGGCATGATGGCTTGGTGTACAAGCTGCATCGATACAATCTTCCCATCTTTCTGGTGAAGATAATTAAAAATTATCTGTCGGACAGGACATTCCGTGTTTCGCTGCAGGGTGCAGTTTCCGATGCACAGGAGATTTCCGCCGGTGTTCCGCAGGGAAGTATACTAGGTCCACTTCTGTTCAACCTATTCACCTCGGACATACCCCCGCTCCCTGAAAATGGATCTCTGTCGTTGTTCGCCGATGATACCGCAGTCGTCCACAATGGTAGGGTAATAAGAGCGCTTACAGCGAAACTGCAGCGAAGCCTGAATGTTCTGTCTGAATATTTCACCGAATGGAAGATCTGTATCAATGCGGCGAAGACCCAGGTCATCCTATTTCCACACTCCAACTCTCCCAAACTTGTTCCGCCTGAGGGTTGTAAAATAAGCCTAAACAACACAACGGTGGAATGGGCCAAATCAGCTGTTTATCTTGGCATTACCATAGACAGCAAGCTTATTTTTAGGGAACAGGTTGACAAAACGGTCACAAAGTGTAACGTTCTGTTGAAACTACTGTACCCATTGATCAACAGAAGGTCTACATTATCCCTGAAAAACAAGCTTGCTGTCTACAAGCAAATCATACTTCCAGTCATCGAGTACGGCATGCCAATCTGGGAGAGTTGCGCAAAAACACATCACCTGAAACTTCAGCGTGTTCAAAATAAGTTCCTCAGGATGATCCTGAACACCCTCCGAGGACAAGAACATCTGAGGTCCACCGTCTGGCCGAGATAAAAATGCTCGACGATCGCTTTAGTGAGTCTATCAATCGGTACAGGGCATCGCTGCCTGACATCGGATCACCAGATCATCCGGAATCTGGTTCCCCACCCCTAGGATTTTCAAATTGTAGTTTTAGTTGTAGTTTATAGTTAGGTTATCAAATTTTTAAACTAACAATGCCCCAAGGGCTGAACTGAAAATAACTATTTGAACACAAAACACACTTAACACATAAAACACATAAAACATTAAACAAAGCTGAAGAGCCCAATGGGCTAAACACTTAACTTGTAAACCTAGTATATAAGACAAAGAATGGACAAATAAGATACAATTTTACTACTTTACTACTTCTAGTTTGTATCGACAAGACGTGTTTATTCTACGGTAATCTGTCCGAACGACTCGTGATAGCTATCCTCGGTCGTAGCATACTGGCGACGAGTATTAAAAAACAGCAGGAGTTGTGTTGAGAAATTATAGAGCGATATTAGGTTTTCCTATTCATCGACGTGTTAATTTGAGGTCGATCCACACCGTAGTAGATCGGGGAAAAAAATCTTTTGTTTCGATATCTCAAAACGTGAACCATTATGGCAACGTCAACAGAAGATGGAAATAAGATGGTTCCATTTGGAGTGGACAGAAGAACAAAAGGAAGATTCCCCGTGTATGTGCCCGGTTTTAATGTAAATTCGCACCTCCAAACGGTGGAAATTTATTTTGCATTGAATAAAACTCCAAATGACGAAAAGGCGTTGGAGTTCATTACTAGTGTTGGTCAAGAGACCGCAAATCGGATTATCAGTAGTTTTAAACCGAACAAGATTGTGGATAAAACGTATGCCCAAATTATCGAAAAGTTCAAGGTGCTACATGAAGAGAACAAAAATGTGTTTGCTGAACGGTACCGGTTGATTACGAGGAAATAAGAAGAAGGAGAAAAATTAGATGATTTTGCAATAGAGCTGCAAAATATTGTGGAACATTGTAACGTGAGTGTTGAAACGGAAGCCACTGTGGTTCAGTCAGTTTTCGTAGCAGGTATCCGTGGTGATAAAATTAGGGAGTCAATGCTTCGCGATGCAGACCACAAGTTAAATCTAGCTCAATTGCTAGAAAAAGCCAAGACGATTGAGATCGCAGCTCTTGAGGCGCGAAAAATGGCGAAACAAAGTACCAGTGCATTAAACTATGTTGGGCATAACAGTTCCACGCGAAAGAAAAGTTTTGTAAAGCCAGGAAAATTTTATGAAAGTGCTTGTACAGGTCCAAATTAAAAGGACATTTCCAGTCATAGAGGCAACATGAAAGTTAGCGGTGATACGGTATGTTATAATTGTTACAACAAAGGGCACCTCTCATACAACTGTACGTTGCCCAAAACCAAAAAACCTCGTTACGGACAACAGCAGCCCAAGGGAAATGTGAGTAAGAAGAGAGCGTATGAAGAGCGGATCAACCAGTTGTCAGCAGCTATGGAAGATTTAAAAATGAGTATGGAAGACGATACTGACTTTGATGAGGATCAGTCGGTAGACGAACCCGAAGCTGAGGATGAACCCAATTGGATAAATAATGTAATGCTTGGTAAGTCAGACACCTCAACACCAGCTTTTGTGGAATTAATTATAAATGGAAAAACTTTGTTGATGGAGTGCGATACGGGTGCGTGTACCACCATTTGCTCATGGAATACATACAAGGAAAAGTTTAGTAAATGTGCACTACTTCCAGATCCCCGAAAATTATTCGTTGTGTCTGGTGAGGCAGTGAACGTTTTGGGTAAAATAAAAGTACGTGTAAAATTAAACAAGAAAATATTAACTTTATCTCTATTAATAATTAAATCTCCAAGAAATTTCGTATCTCTATTAGGCCGTGATTGGTTAAACTTAATTTGGCCACACTGGCGGGATACGTTTTTGCTCAATTCGCTTTGCGAGATCAAGAGAGAGCAATGGATCAAAAATACAATCAAAACTCTTAAAACAGAATACTCATCTGCATTTGATGATGATCTAACCGAGCTGATCAAAGGTGTTGTAGTCGACATCCATATAAATGGTCAAGCGAAACCAAAAGTACATAAACCTTACACGGGTGCCTTCAAGCACCGAGAAACTGTAGGAATACATTTAGATGATTTAGAAGCTAAGGGTATACTTGAAAAGTTAGAATACGCAGAATGGGCGTCTCCCATAGTTGTGGTAGTGAAACCAAATAAGAAAGATATTCGTATTTGCATGGATGGGTCTAAAACCGTCAACCCATACATAATTACTCACCATTACCCTCTACCAGTAATCGAAGAACTCATTTCAAATAAATGCAGAGCATAAAAGTTCGCTCTCATTGATCTGAGAGGAGCCTATCAACAACTCGTCGTATCTGAAGACACAAAAAAGCTCTTGGTGATCAATACCCACAAAGGTTTATATGCTTATCGTAGGTTACCATTTGGTGTTAAACCAGCGGCTACCATATTTCAATCGGTTATGGATAAAATCTTACAAGGTATTTCAAATGTTCAAACATACATAGATGATATCCTCATTTGGGCCGAGTCCGATGATGAGTTACTAGATATCATCAAAAAGGTGTTGGAAAGGTTAGCGCAACATAATGTAAAAATAAATGCCGAGAAATGTGAGTGGTTTGTTCCCTAAGTGAAATATTTGGGTCACATTCTCTCGGAGGCGGGTGTATCGCCAAATCCGGAGAAAGTGATGGCGATTAAGGCCGTGCCAGAGCCAAAATCAAAAACACAACTGAAAGCATTTCTCGGAATGATAACGTTCTATACTAAATTCGTTCCGAAAATGAGCTTAGTCCTTTCCCCTCTTTATAATCTTTTAACCAAGGATAGTAAATGGAATTGGGATTACTCTTGCAACGAAGCCTTTGAAAAAAGCAAAAAAGCAATATGTAGCGCTCAAGTTCTTACACATTTTGATCCATCTAGAGCCATCACCGTGACTTGTGATGCAAGTGACGATGGAATCTCGGGCGTTCTTAGCCACGCAGTTAACAACATAGAAAAACCAGTATTTTTTGTCTCACGTCGATTGTCAAAAGCTGAAAAAAACTATCCCATTTTGCATAGAGAGGCACTAGCTATAGTATTCGCCATGGAAAAATTTTACAAATATGTGCTAGGTCAAAAAGTGTCCATCATAACTGATCACAAACCATTATTAGGTATATTTAACAACAAAAGGGGGGGTCCTTCAGTAATTGCTAATAGGCTACAACGATATTTTCTACGACTTTCTATATTTGATTACACTATCACACATATGGCTGGAAAGGAGAACCATGTAGCTGATTGTTTGTCAAGACTACCCTTAGAACAAAACATGAGTGCTGCTGATTTTGAAGAAAGTCAACGTAGCTCTTTCAATGAACTTAATTACTTGATTGAAGACCAACAAGTTAATCTCAATGCAAAAACTATAGGGGAAGAATCTTCAAACGATCCAACATTATTTAAAATATTAGAGTATGTTCAGAAGGGTTGGCCGAGCCATGTTAAAGAGAGAACTTTGAGAAATTTTTACTCTAAAAGAAAGGAACTAAACGTAGAATCAGGATGCCTTATCTTCGGTGAGCGAATATTAGTTCCCAATACATTAAAACTACCATCTTTGCATTTACTACATGCGAACCATCGTGGCATACAAAAAATGAAACAAATAGCGCGTAGATACCTGTACTGGGATGGTATTGGGACAGATATAGAGAATTATGCGAGCTCATGTAAAAAATGTCAAATTTTAGGAGTGGATAGGACTCCAAGAGTTTACGGAAACTGGCCAGCAACCACAAAGCCTTTTGAGAGGGTACATATTGATTTTTTCCATAAATATAACCGAACATTTTTAATATTGGTAGACGCTTATTCTCGATGGATTGAAGTTCGAAGAATGACCAAAACAAATGCAGATAGCGTTTCACAAGAACTTGACAACATTTTCGTCGTTTTTGGGTTTGCTTCCGCCATTGTTAGTGACAATGGGCCTCCATTCAACAGTTTCCAGTTTAAAAAGTATTGCGAATCACGCAATATGGAACATATTTTGTCCCCGCCTTATCACCCAGCTAGCAATGGGTTAGCAGAAAGGGCAGTACAAACCACAAAAGCTGTGTTGGGGAAACTAATCAATGAGAACGATTCTTCTTCGCCATTTCAGATCGACAATGAAATCAATAAATTTCTACACCATCATTGTCAATCTCCAACTACAGAGGATAAAATTATACCATATTTCACCTTTCATCCGATCACAGAATTTTCAAATTTAAGAGAAACAAAAAAAACATTTAGTGACGAAAACAGTTCTGAAAATTTAAATAACGGTCTTAAAATAAACAGTAAAGTTATCTACACTTACAAATCAAACGGCAGAGCATTCAATATGCAAGGTACTATTGTTAAAAAAAGCATCAAACATGACATATTTAGTAAATATTAATGGAGATATTCGGAAAGCCCACAGAAATCAATTAAAACGGATTCCATAACAGCCATTCGTATTAAAAAACAGTGTAGAACCTGCGTCAACGTCAGAGCAGAATCCAAAGGATACGGCATTGAAGTCAAAACAGAATCAAAAGTAAAGAAAGTGCGCAAGGTAATAACATCCAAGAAAAAAATAATTGCAAGTCAAGCGATACGCAGGTCTACTAGAAATAGAAAACCAAAGCATAAAAACCTAAATTTAGGAGAACTTATTAAAAGAAAGACAAAAAAACATAAAACCTGAAAATGAATAAGATCCTTACTTTTCTGACATTTCATTCGCTTATTAATTTTTATTCATTTAGTTTGTAGGCGTAAACTTAAGTAAGATGAATTTTAATCATATTTAATCATATCTTATTAAACTTTGAATTAAGAAGAATTATGTTAAACTTATATTGAAGAAGTGAAAAGTCGTGAAATCATTCAGTTTGAAGAATTAATTTAATTGGGGAGATGAGAGGCATGATGAGAGGTTACTCTTATCTCATATAAAGGAACTTTGAGTACTTAATGAAGATCAGTGTGAACTTCTAGTTTGTATCGACAAGACGTGTTTATTCTACGGTAATCTGTCCGAACGACTCGTGATAGCGCTATCCTCGGTCGTAGCAGTATCGTTTTAACTTGATCAGCACGCCATCACGCCACACCTTGTCAAAGGCCTTCTCGATGTCGAGAAGTTCCATGCAGGTTATTTTGATACAGACTTGTTCTACCTGAGAATATATCGCTTTCTCAAACAACTTTGATAATTCTGACAGAAGGCTGATTGGTCTGACTGATTGGGAGAGGAAGGATCTTTTCCAGGTTCCGGATGGGGATTACTTTAACTGACTTCCTACACGAGGGAAGGAGTTAAGTCTCATTCATTGTTGAAGAAGAACGTCCGATGACCGTAGACCTGGAGGCTCAATTGCTTGAGCTCCAAGTTCAGGATGTTGTTGAAGCATGGGGCCTTCATGTTCTCTGAGGTTTTGATATAGGACAACATCTGAGCAGCACAGAACCGTCTAATCAAGTTACAGCAGCTTGATTAAGACTAGAATGAGTCACATATAATTAATCTCAAATCATTGGCAACAAATGTGCTACTAGGGCAGCTCGTCAGCTGTGATCTCAAGCTCCTTCGAGAAATCGTTGGGACCTGGATGAATGTTGTTCGCAAACTCGCTAACGGTCGCTTCGTGCAAACTGGCAATGTTTTTCCGAAGTTGTGGGAGTTGACGAAGTGTTGGCCTATTTCAGCAGCCTTCTCTGCAGGAGTTATCAAGTGATCCTTCGTTTTTTTAAATAAAATTGAGTCAACTTCCAAAAGGGCATTACACAATCAAGAAGAGCGCGGATATTGCCGGCAAAATCATTATTTCTGAGGTCCACCTTTCTTAATTTTAGTCCTTTGATTACAATGACTATTTAAGATAGGCAGACCAGTTCTTTGAGTGGCGTTGGGAGATGACTTGGTCATTGCTCTGAAGTTGCCGCTCGATGTTATCGACCGACTCTAACTAGATGCACTTCCAAATCGAAGCTGTCGTCGACGTTTTGTCAGAAACTCTCCCATTAAGTGTGACAGCCCAAGTAACAATTTTAGTTTTATTCCAGCCGCATAACAGTCTTTCCGGCTTTGTTAATAAAACTACATTCAAAACTGTTTTGTCCACCAACACCTCCTCTATGCATCTTTAAAGCCGAAATATGTACAAAGTGGCCCACTCTATAGACTGTTGTGAAAACAAATTAATAAAACCTTTAAAGGGCGAACACGAAATTATTGCGACACATTCAACAGGGCATAACTTTTTTACCATTGGGTAAAAATCAACCAAATTTTGCACACTTTCTCATTGATGTGTATTGTTTACATGCTGTCAAACTCGAAGTCGTGTTTTTCGATTCAACGAGAATGGAGGTGAACCAACGCAAGTCGAGAAAACAAATTCTTTCCAAACACCTGGAATTTCCTGACCTGTCGCACCGGCAGTTGGGAAAAATGTTGAATATTCACCATTCAACCGTCTCCAGAGTGTTGAAGCGGTTCCAGGAGCAATTGACGTTGGACCACGGCAAAGGAGCTGGAAGAAAACCGGGACCAGAGAACAAAACGACGGAGGGAAAGGTGAAGCGGATGATTATAGCAAATCCCAACGTCTCAAGCCGTGATTTGGCTAAAAAGATCGGCATGTCGCAGAGATACGTCCAGAATGCAAAGAAGAGAGCTGGACTACATACATACAAGGTACCGAACTTCCCAAACCGCGATGAGCGGCAACAATCGACGGCTAAAACTCGGGCACGGAAGCTCTACGAGAAGATGCTGACAAAATATGGCTGCTGTGTGATGGAATTGGAGTTTTTCACCGGCAAGAGCAAGTTCTATGTGGACGAAAAATTTTAGAAGAAGAAAATGTCAAAGTTCGCCTCCAAATATCTCATTTGGCAGGCCATCTGCTCTTGCGGACTGAGGAGTGAGCCTTTCGTGACAAAGGGCACAGTAAATGGCGAGATCTACAAATCTGAGTGCCTCGAGAAGTGCCTTTTGCCGTTCTTGCAGCAGCACGACGAAGCTCCGCTATTTTGGCTAGATTTGGCATCATGCCACTATTCTAAAAGTGGCTACAAATCTGAGGCCAATTCTGTCCATTTTGTTCCAAAGGACATGAATCCGTCAAACTGTCCGGAGCTGCTCCCGGTGGAGTAGTACTGGTCAATGATGAAGCGGGAACTTCGGAAAAGCAAGAAGACAGTCAAAGACGAGAAGGACATGTTAAGAAAATGGAAAAAAAACTGGTACCGGATGACACTGTAAAGATTTTGATGGAGGGCATCAAGCGAAAATGCATTCAATTTTACACTCAAGGCTCCTTCGATTAACTTTTCTTTTGATTTTTGAAGTAAATATATGTATAAAACTACCCTAAAATTTTGGGTTGATTCGTAACATTATAAGAAAATTGGCATGACATTTTCGGTGTCGCAATAATTTCGTGTTCGCCCTTTATAAGACCATACATATTTTGAAAATGTTCTAGAGAAAGATGTTATAACTACTTGAGAACCTTCATAAAACCTATTGACTGCCACCAAAACCAGCATAGGGCCAAATGGCCACAGCTGTCATACTTCGCTATGATAGCGTGGTTGGTTTTTATTGTTCTGCTTTGTTCGATTCTTTGCTGTTCTAATTTGTAAAGCGGTGAATAAGAACGACAAGAAAAAAGATCTAAAAAAAAATGCGAGTTTACAAAAACAACAAAACAAAATTGAAACAAATATTTTCGATAAATTAATTTCTTTAGAATTGATGGAATTCTACCAGGTTATCTAAAAAATGCCGAAATTGGTCTCCGTTTTACAATTCATATGCATTACATTTAATATCTGGTGTATTTATTTTTCCACATTTCAATGATTTCATTTATTTCAATATGGCGATTGAATGAAACCACCGTTTTTTTCAAAAAGCCAATTTACCTTAGAAATGACTATTTTAAAACTATTTGGTCCTTTGGCGACTTCCCTCAATGCCAATTTGCTGCTTAATGCATTTACTGGAGGCAAAATGGTTTTAAAATGCTTTTTCATCTGACCATTATAAGATGATATGAATGAATCCTAAAACAGCATTTTAGAATAGCATTTTACGAGTTAACAACTTCAAAATAAAACCTTTGATAGGAGTTAAAGGAATCTTAGAAGACAAGGTTTTATGATCGTTGTAAAGAAGTTGTGTAGGTTCTAATAAACCTGACTTAAATTTGAAATTTATTGGCACCTCTTGCTGCCAAAATAAAACCAAATTGATCTCTAGTGGCTTTCATAAAACTTAAATAAAACTTAATAAAGCGGAATGGTTTTGGCAATGTAACTTGGGTTGTCTTGGTTTGCCTGACATTGGCTTACAATTCGGATCATTTTTACGCACATTTCATTTCCGCGTCGGTGGAACGTTTGGACCTTGCTGCAGAACGTTAACTTGATCACCGAAATATTTTCACAGAACGTTTATTAAAACAACTCAAAGCTCGAGAAATCAAAAAGTTTTAAATTATGACGGGTGAAAAACAAATTTTCATGCAGCTATAAGCAAATGAACATGAACACACAAATCTAATGCCTCCAAAATACAGCAAAGTTATTATGATATTGAATATCGAATGTCATATGCAACGTTGTACGTGATGGCCTAGCCAGGCTAAATGCAGAAGTCCACATTATTGAAAAAGTAAAAACGCGGCTCGCAGGTGTGCAATCCTTTCCAATCGCATTTAAATGCATATAAACAAGTTCTAATTCAGCGTCCACTAGCCCTAGGGTTTGGTATTTTAAATTCAAATCAAATCAGAAACTTTGCACCTTTAACACCGTTAAGTCTTCGATCCTACATCCCTAGCCCTCCTCTGAATATCACCATCCTGTAAACGGTCACGCCATTAAGGATTCAAATCAACACTGTCTTTCGCATCTGATTGAACTCGACTCCTTCGAAAACAGGCTGACAAAACAATATGCAAGTAGTAATGAAAAGTTGCCCATATGCGTAACGTTTAGCCGACGCCGCTGACGAATGCATTCAGGGCAGCTGCCAGCAGCATGACCATCCTCCTTCGACCCGAGAGAGGTTTCCCAGAGAAGACAAAATTAATCCTCTTGCCTGGTGATTTCTCTTAACCTAACCTATTTGCATTGCTTGATAGCGTAGACAAAACAAGGAAACCAGGTCTCTCCGTCATCGCTCGTCGGGTCAGATTGATCGATGCGCTTGTCCGAATTCAGCTCGATTTAAACAAAATTCGTCCATATTGATGAGTTTCCACGGAATCGATATCTAGGGCTGCTGTGACAGTTGGGTTGATCAGTTGTGACCGCACAGCTGGACCGTGCGACAATGTCTCGGAAACGGTCGGCCACTTTCCGCCGCAGGGCAACAAAAGTATTTTATTTGGGCAGTATTTGCAAGTATGATTGTGACCAACTGTTGTTATTGGATATTTGACTCGTTTGACGGTGACCGATGTGAAATTTCCAGGTACACCTCTATCGTAGATGTTGCATTTGGTGTGTATCCTTTTATTGGGTCAAATGGAACACTTGCGCGTTTAACATACGTGTGCACGTGATGTAAGTCACATGTTTGAAAACTTACGACGCCCTTTTCTGCGTAGTGAATCCGATCAAACGGGATGGATTAATCGGTGCATTTAATTTCCATGCGCGAAGTGGGTTCAGGTGCTCTTGTTTACTTCTGGATCGGAAGAGCAAGCATACGCAGTATGTTGATATCGACGGAAGGCTTGTTAGACATACGGTGACCTGGATTATTTGGGCTGGACAAATCGATCCGCAGCGACTTTTAACGGACGATGACCGGATTGTTGGTCAACATTTGTAATTCTCACTGCGGCACGCGTGTGATTCATTCATGATGGATTGGAGGGAAGCTACCGCGAGTGATGCAATATGTATGCAGTATAGAATGTTGCAGTAGGTAACTGGATTATCTGAAATTGTGCAATGTAATGTAGTTTTAATATATACTAACCAGGCTGCCTTCATCGTGGTTTGGCTTTATGTCGAGTTTTTCTTTATTGGAGAATGAGTTTAAGTTGCATTCATTGAAAGGAAATTTGGTAGTGTATGTCTAGATAAGCCTTACAGCCCAGGAGTAAACAAGTCATTATACAGTATGAAACCATTGTGAATATGAACTGAAACCGGAGTATCAAAAGTCCTCCTAATGTCTGGAAATACTGAAGCCATTTGCCCCTTTTGCGTAAAGGCCAGTTGGGTATCTGTGAAAAGTATGGTAATTCACTGTACTTTAAGGAAAAAATATCAATACAAATCATTTCTCTTCGTTTCTAATGAAAATTTGCACTTTCTTCTTTATTCCTCCCATCAAACGCTGTACACCTCCGGAGTAAACTTCCTTGGCACCTTTGTTCCACATTTTGGTCTTCTGAGTCGCGTCCCGAGCCGTTTTTCCACCTTTCTTAAGCTTCCACTTGATTACTGCCCAAAATCTTTCGATGGGCCGGAACTGCGGGCAGTTGGGTGGATTTATGCCTTCCTTCTGGCCAAAACTGGCTAAAATTTCACGGAACCTTTATGGGCTTTAATGAAAGGTAGTACGCGTTTTGTTAGGCATTCTTAATTGTACAGCTTCGAGTACATCGTCATATTCGTCACGGAACCTTTGGTCTTTGCTCCGCAGCTGCATATCCCTTGCCAAATCATCAGTTTTTTTTTTGGAAAATTCGTCCATAAAAGCAAACTTAAACTTCACAGGAACATCTCCTCGTGCCGCTTCCATGTAGAATTTTTTACCAGGAAATTGATGGGGAGATTATTATATTTTCGGATCATAGGGAGCAGCAGTAAACATCAGCTTAGGCAATCATCGTATCGGTTGTTACAAATGGATTTGAAAATGTTTCCACTACCAACACCTCCTCTAAGCTACTTTACAGCCGAAATTTGTACAAAATGGGCCACTCTATAGACGGTTGTGAACACAAGTTAATAAAACCTTTATAAGACCATAAAGAGTTTGAAAATGTTCTAGTGAAAGATGTTATGACCACTTGAGAACCTTCATCAAACCTATTGCCATGAAAACCAGCATACGGCCAAATGGCAACCGCTGTCAAACTTCACTGTGATATCGTGGTACGTTTTTGTTGTTCTGCTTTGTTCTATGCTCTGCTCTTCTGATTCATTTAGCAGTAAATAATATCCAAGAAAAAGGGGTCTACTGTTTCGTGAAAATTTGTTTAATATCAAAATATCCAAAACAAATTGAGTTTTTTATAGCGGATCATACTCCAAATCATATGCGCATTTAATATTATGCTGAATAGTGGCACGATAATAGCCGGAAATTCATGGGCCTCGGAAATTATGCGAGTTTACATCTGCAACAAAATTGAAACAAATATATTCGATAAATTAATTATGAATTTCCAGAAAATTGATAGATTTCAATAATGATGTCTAAAAGAATACTGAAATCGAACTTTGATCTACAGTTCATTAAAATTACATATAAAATTTGGAGCATTTATTTTTACATATTTAAATTGTTTATTATTTTTCACTATGGCAAATGGAAAATAATCACAGTTTCTCCAAAAAGCCAATTTATCTTCACAGTGTTGACTTGAAAACTTTTTAATCTTTTGGTGACTTCCCATAAATCAAATTAGCTGTTTAATGCATTTACTGGAGGCAAAATGGTTTTAATATGCTTACCATAATAAGATAGTATGAATGAGTCCTAAAACGGCAAATTGACTTCTAGTGGCTTTCATGAAACTATAATGGAACCTAATAAAGCTTGATGGTTTTGGCAATGTTACTTGAGTACTCGCCATACTTCCAAATTGCGTTATGAACTGCTCCGACGAACAGTGATGATCAACAGTTTAAACATTATCTAAAGTTATGTCCATTTAGCATCCGGAATAATAAAATCATCTTTATCTCGGTAACGGTTTGACGTACACATATATTTAATACATCAAAACAAAGATAATTTAGTGTACTTGAAGGAAAAAATATCAATATAAATCATTTCTCTTCATTTCTAATGAAAATTTGCACTTTCTTATTTATTCCTCCAATCAAACGCTGCACACCTCCGGAGTCAACTTCCTTGTCACATTTGTTCCACATTTTGGTCTTCTGAGTCGCGCCTGAGACGTTTTTCCACTTTTCTTAAGCTTCCGCCTCATTATTGCCCACTCGATGGGCCGGAACTGCAGGCAGTTGGGTAGATTTATGACTTCCTTCTGGCCAAAACTTCGCGGGACCTTTATGGGCTTTAATGAAAGGTAGTACGAGTTTTGTTAGGCATTCTTAATTATACAGCTTCGAGTCCATCGTCATATTCGTCACGAACACTTTGGTCTTTGCTCTGCAGCTGCATATCCCTTGTCAAATTATCCGTTTTTTGGAACATTTGTCAATAAAAGCAAACTTAAACTTCCAGGAAGCTGTCTGAAATCCATTTTGACGTAGGTTTCATCGTCGATGAGCAGGCATCCTTGGTACTTCGTCAAAACCTGCTGGTACAATTTCCGAGCTCGAGTTTTGGTGACGACACTTTGCTTCAGCGTTCTGTTTGGTTGCTTGCTGGCTCGATAAGAACGATATTCTGCTCGCAAACGAATTCTTTGAACGGTACTTCGAGCAGCAGCGTATTTTTGTGCGATTTCATTATGTGATAGTCCAGGGTTTGCTCTGACGGTTCTCAACACCTTCTGGTTCAGCTTACGGTTATATGTTCCACTACGACCCTTACCTTGAGGAACTCGAATCACGCTCTTTTGCTCCCTGAAACGTTTGAGCACGTTACACGGTTGATTTGCCGATTTTTTACGTTTTTGCGATTTTTATTGCGGACCACGTTGGATTATCAGTTTATTTTGCGGCTTTCTCGAAATATTCTGAATCATTTTATTTCAATACATGCTTTTTGATTTACTTCGATATAACGCACAGAAAGAAAGAATAAGTAGCTTTGTTTCAAGGTATTCCTGAACCTATCTAAGTCATGCTGGAAACATCAATCTTCTGTTTTTTTTAAACTGCTTTTGACGCTATTTTCAACGAACTTCTGCCTGCTCAAAACTTAGTGTTCTGGTATTAATTGAGAGCTTTCTATCCCAACACCAATGCATGAATATGTGTATTGTGTGGCAAGCACAATGATAGTTTATGCCTAGAGAAGTCGAGAAAATTTCCAACCTGGACCGGGAATCGAATCCACCGCATCCGGCATGGTAAACCGTGCTATTACCGATAGAGCTATCTGAGAAAATAAGAAAACATTAGTTTACGCAAGACACATGATTAGCTATTATTGAATCTACTGGCACCGGTGGTGTTTTACGTGTTATGCGAGACTACTACTCTGAAGCGGAAATTTTCAAGTTTTCCTTTGGAAGATAAGGAAAGCGAATTATGTGTTGATTAGTGCTGTTTGTATGGTAGAGGGGCCTTCTTCCGGTGACGAACGAGTCAAAGGCTGAAAGAAGAATGAGAAAGTCACTACACTCCGTTTCATATCAATAGAACCACTCAAAAAACGTTTGATTTTTTTGAGAGTGTATTTGTTTTCTTTATTCATTATTTCGTAATGACCGTGTAGGAGAGCTGACTTACACCATCTGCATCAATAAACATCCTTTATGAAAGGCAAAAGAAAAACACAACTATAGAACCAATACCTAAATAATGCCATTCGCTTCAACTGCAGCTCAGTTTTCTTCCACCAATTAACGTGTTATGACATGTTTTGTATAAGCTCTAAAATGTTACGTGGAATGTATTTGTCAGAGCAGGAAAAGGGAAGATTTTGGCGTCTCGTGATTGTGATATCAGTATTCACGAAACCACTCGTCGTTTGAACAAATCTCATAACGTGGTTTAGACTTTTGGAAAAATCTTGATGGATATGGAAAAAATAAGAATGGTGGACCCAAAAAAAAGTTGGCTGAAAGATATCAACGCAGAATAATGAACGCTTGGAACCAGCTAAAAGCTGACCTAATGCTTGATGTTTCACGGTTAACAGAGTACCGAACTTTATAAGACTCTCTAAACATTCGGTGACAAAAATTGAAGCAAGCACTACTGCTTTCGCCCCGTCATAGAGCAAACCGACTTGAATTCGCCCGTGCTAACATGCGTAGATAGTGGAGCAAGGCGTGTAATCATGTTGATTCATGATTGACATTTTTTTTAAAGTTATTTAATGTTTCAGGTTATCTTTTCTGATGAGAAGAAATTTAAACTCGATTGATCAGATGGAATCTTTTCATACGGGAGGGAGTTACGGAAACATCCACGTTACTTTTCATCTCTGAACTTTGGGGGGTAAGTTTTGGTTTGGTTTGGGGGGCATTTTTTCAAAACGGAGTGGTGCAGATTGCTTTTCCATCAACAAGAATGGACAGCTAGGAGTACATCGAGATGCTTCAAACCCATTTTTGCAGCAAAACCATCGTGGTGATTGGGTATTTCAACAAGATAACGCATCAGTTCATAAAAGCCGAGCGACCATAGCGTGGTTTTCTGAACATAAAATCCAAGTTAGGGTGTCGCCAGCTTGTTCTCCAGATCAGAATCCGATCGAAAACTTGTTGGGCTGATGGTACGTGCAGTGTATGGAGACAACAAGCAGTACGGGAATGTTCAAGAGCTCAAAGGGGCGATCTCATCAGCGTGGAACGAGATACAAGTATCTACATGTCATCGCCTGGTTGAAAGTATTCTGAATATGTTTAGAATATGTTTAGACTGATTAAGGACATAGGAGGTCCTACACATTGCTAAAATGCTGAAATCAATTCAAAATCGATGTAAACTTTCTGGAAATTTTTTTTTCTATATCTGGTTGTATAGTCATGAATCACAGTTTTTTTGTTTACATTATTGACTAACTTACCAGAACAATTCAAGATATAAAAATATTCTTAAAACATAGATAAAAAGCATATCCAATCCTTTGCACTTCATTTCCAATATTTATTCCCTTTTATTACTTGAAAACCTCAATAAATTGACAGGTTCTATAGTTGTGACACGGAGTGTAGATCTAGTTCTTTTTCCAGGATGGTTTCTCGCATTGGCTGCATGGGTATTGGATTAGATTAGATTACCAACATTACATTCTTCACTTTCACTTTTTAAAAAAACACTATTTAAAAAAAACTTTTTTGAGCGTATTAGTAGAACGATTGTGATTGGGAAACAAGGAGAATTTAAAATTAACACTTCATTTGATCACTTTTTAAAAATAATTCTAGTAGAATACATAGGAATTTGCTCGCGTTTACTAGCGAAAATTTGAAAAACTTGTTTCAATGTTTTATTTTTTATTTTGAAAAAGTGATCAAATGAAGTGTTAATTTAAAATTATCCTTGTTTCCCAATTACATTCTTGTAACAGAATATAGTAAACAAAAATATGCCAGCTTAGCAATCCCTCAGAGTTGTGGCTTGCAGTTTTTGTGCGGTGCACCGACCAATTGGCCCATTTAGTTTAGATAACTTGTGCCAGAGGGGTGAATTTCAGAGTACTTGCAAGTTCCAAACGCTTTTTCAACGGCCATAGGCATGCTTCCCCTTTGCACATTGAGAGAAAAAAGCAATATCTTGTGAACTACTTAAAACGCTAATCCATACCATATCCATTATTGAAACAAATTTCATCTGCATACACGTATCTACGAACATCCTGTGTGTGTGTGATATGCCCCAAAAAAAAAGTTCTAGACCCCCGCCTCAGACCGCGACAGCAAACTCACCAGCGTCACCAGCTTCTTTCGTTCCTATCAGAGACGGAGTTAGATAAAAATTCAAGATCATACCGTCGTCCGAAATACTTAATCAGGCAACACCATCCGTTCCTCCCGAAATCGATTTAGCCGATCAGAATAGATTAACTTTCATTTGTTCTTGGCTATGGTTGATTCTCGCTGGTGAGGCTACCATTGACGACAGCGCGCAACGTTTTGCTAAGTACATACGCTGTTCAAATGGGAACTCAGTGGAAATGGAATATAGTTCCATATCAATATCGTTTTGCCAGATGATAGTGGTTCATTCAAGTCCATTCTAATATAATGCCTGTATATTCCCAGCACTTCTGAGCTTACGAATGAAATAAATATTTACAATTTTCGTAAAATAAGGATAATGAACATTTTGCTTGATATGAACCCAAGCATGTTGCTGGCGGCGCATAAATCATCCCCCAACGCATGACTATTTCGGTAAGATCTTCTGTCTATGGGTCGTAAATCCAACTGCTAAACCACCAAAATAACTGTTTTCAAAAATTGTACCGTAATTTCAAATAAAAAAGGATGCCTGTGCCGCTGCGGTTCCGTACGTATCAATCTTCCTTCTCTCGTTCTGAATATGTATGGAGCGTCCGAAATGATTTGAATATGCAATGAATCTGTGCCTAGGATCACTCTCCCACTTCGCAGGCTAGATCTCTTGGCATCTCCTGGATGAGTGAGTTTTTTTTTGTGAATTACTTTTTTGCTGGAGAGTCTTCTTCTGGTTCGGTGTTTTTCAATTCAGAATAATTACGTCGTATAAAAGCGACAGGATCGGTCAGACCAGTACCACACCGTATCTACAGTTCGTGCTGTGAAGATCGAAGTTGATCCTTGTCCTAGCAGATAAAGGTGTTTAGTTGCGTTTTTTTAACCAAGACTAGTTGAGGTGTGAAAAGTGACAACCATGGAAAAGTTCACGATGTTTTTGTTCAGCTCCAACACAATCTATCTGCTAGTGGCCTGCTTTGTGGTGACTTTGATTATGCTACTCTCGGAAGTGAGGCAGAAAATGAACGTTAAAAGTGATCTTGTTAGGCTAGTGAAGAGTTTTGTTTTCGGACAGTGGTGGTCAGTGGATTCAAAACATGTCGGTACGGAATTGAGGATGCTTCGAAAGGCTCCGGGTCGAAAAGCTATCCGATCATAGGAAATTTGAAGGAATTGGATGGTTACGAAGTTCCGTATCAGGCGTTCAGCGTGCTGGCGAAGAAGTTTGGGTCAGTTGTAAACCTTAAACTTGGTTACGTCGATGCGGTCGTAGTTAACGGAATCGAACACATTAAGGAAGTGCTGATCAATAAAGGACAGTACTTCGATAGCCGACAAATTTTCGCCGCTATCAGTTGCTCTTTTCCGGCAACAAGGAAAACTGTAAGTATACATCGATCCCAAATGTAGAGTTAGAACGATATTGACGGATTTTGTTTCTATTACAGCACTTGCGTTCTGCGATTGGTCCGAGGTCCAGAAAGCCCGTCGTGACATGTTGGTACCACATACTTTCCCACGTAATTTCTCCAATCGTTTCAATGAACTTAACAATTTTGTCAATGATGAGATTCGTTTGGTAATTGGAGAATGCAACGTGGACAAAGTTATCGAGATCAAACCAATTATCATGAACATCTGCGCAAACGTCTTCTCGCAGTACTTTGCCAGCCATCGCTTTGAACTGGACGATCCAAAATTTCAGAAAATGGTCAAAACTTCGATCTGATCTTTTACGAAGTTAACCAGGGCTACGCTGCCGATTTCCTGCCATTCCTGCTCCCATTGCACCGTAGAAACCTAAACCGCATGGATCAGTTAGCTGAGGAAATTCGTGGAATCATGTTGGACACGATCATCAATGATCGGTATGACAACTGGGTCGAAGGTAGCACTGAGAATGATTACGTCGATAGCCTAATTAATCATGTCAAGTCCAAGATCGGCCCGAACATGGAATGGGATACGGCAATATTTGCCTTGGAGGATATAATTGGCGGACACTCGGCGGTAGCCAACTTCCTCGTCAAAACATTCGGTTACATCATACAGCATCCTGAAGTTCAGCAGAATATCCAAGCGGAAGTTGATCGGGTGTTGGACACGAAAGGCAAACACACCGTAGACCTTTCCGATCGCAACCACATGCCGTACACCGAAGCCGTCATCATGGAGGCCCTTCGACTTATTGCATCACCCATCGTACCGCATGTAGCCAACCAGGACAGTCAGATTGGAGGTAAATATTTCTTTTCGTTTTATAAAGCGTTCGCTTTTCTAAAACCAAAATAAATATTTAAGGTTTCGACATACCCAAAGACACGTTAATCTTTCTCAACAACTATGATCTGAGCATGTCAGAGGATCTTTGGAAAACCCCCGGACAGTTCGACCCCGAGCGCTTCCTGCAAAATGGCCGCCTAGTTAAGCCGGATTTCTTTATTCCGTTTGGCGCCGGCCGTCGTTCGTGCATGGGCTACAAGATGACCCAGCTGATCAGCTTCTCTATCATCGCTAATATGCTGAGATCGTATACAATCACACCACTTTCCGGCCAATCCTACTTCGTTCCGGTGGGCTCGCTCGCAATGCCGGAGAAGTCATATGAATTTCAAATCAACCTTCGACATTGAAATCCTCGTTCTTCATCCTCTCCCTAGAACCCGCATAAACATGCACTCACACACACATACACTGACATATTCTGATTCACCACATGATTGGCAAAATACTCGCTCGCCATCGATCGTCGATTTGTAATTTAATGCCATTTCCCTCATCCATTTGTAGCGTATGTAAATGTGTCCGCCATAAAACAGAACTGAGGACGCTTTGCATACGTTATCAAAGTCCTTGAATCCACGTGTTTTCCAGACAGTGATCGCGGAAGCGTAATCTCATTGCAACTTCATCTCCCCCTCCCTCTTTCCTATTAATATGATTCAAGTGCTAGGTGAAGATTGTTGTTATAGTTGAAAATGTGAAAGTATTCATCGTATTATTACTATTATATTGAACTATTACCCGACTTTTACCGCTGTGATGTAGTACAAGGAGTTCGAAAGCGAGAACTCGTAGCCGAGATAAACCAATTCAAGACAAACGAGAGAAAGTGAGAGTGAGCATTATCGTTATTAGCTTAAGCAGATACATTAATCCGTACTGTGACTATTAGTTTGTAGTAGAATCTCTTCTCAACTGATTATTCGACTATGTAGGCTAGTGTTCTAGTTGTGCAAAGTGTTTGTTTGCGTAAGTCTTTTTTATGTTTAATATTATTGTTAGGTAGAGAAAGTTCATGAAGCGTCTGCCAAAGATTAAGTGAAACCAAAAGTAAAGCTGATGCATCATCGCACATCATTGGATCGGAAGAGACTTGATATATTGCACAAAGTAGGAAGAATTTTTAAATTGTTAACAACTATAGCTATAGGTATAGCTGAGAAAACTGCGGTTGCTTTGGCTTGAATTAATTGAAATATGCTATGCTTCGAAGAATGTATTAAAGAATAGAAAATTTGAACGTACACTGCGCTATTTTGCTTATCATTCGTAGATCTACATATCACACCGGTCTTCCATAAGTGGGCCTGTCATAAACCACGTAGACTCATTTTTGAAAATCTCAGACCCTCCCCCTCCTTGTAGACTCTTATCCAGGCATTTTTTTGAAATTTTTTATGGATCGGAGAATATGTTCAAAACCCCCACCCCCCACACAGAAACGTCTACATGGTATATGAATAGCCCCTGTTGCGGCTTTTTAGGAATTTTGAATAAAATATTTTATTTAAGGTGAATTGCTGCTCCATGTATTTTTTTTTCCTATCTTTTATCTCTCTCTCGCAAACTTACCTCGCTATTTCAAATTAATATATCTCGATTGTTAGTGAATGAACATCGAATAGAACTCCATCAGATTGCTCACAGCAAGTATGCATACAAACTGATATGATGAAATATTCAATATCTAGTACAGATTCTGCGTTATATCAATTCTAAATTTTGAGCTTATGACTGTCGTCGTGAATGCTTCAGCGTAAGCCCTTAAGAGAAAATTTGCCATTTGCACAAGCGCATTTGTTTATAGAGTATAAATTCAGTTGTTCACCTCATATCACCACGTACAGCAAATATTGCTCACAAGTCTGAATAATTATTGCCTATCATATCCATAACAAAATTGCACTTTGACTAATCTCACTTATTGCAAAATCTATACTTAGCCAGAGTTATTTGTTGCAGTTGTTGTTTTTTATTAATTACACTTTACATTGCCTATAATGCATTCTTGACATACAGAAAATAATCACGCGTATTAAATTAACTATTCACATAGAAAAATGACTCCCCCAGCTCCCCATCCGTTAAATTGTTATTCCTATTAACCTCGAGACGGCCGCGAGTAATCGATTCTATCCTCCTTACTTTAGTTTTAAGACAACTGATGTACATTCATATGAAAACTTGGCTCGGTAGAGTTGATTCGATTGAGCCTGTACAAATAAATGACTTATAAAAATAGAAAAAAATGACTAATTATTTCAAAAGAATACCATAGACTCACTTTTAGGGACACATTTTATCGTATGTTCCCAACTATGAACAATGGCCTAATTAATTCATTACATAGTAAGATGTTGATAACGTTTGCATTTAAAAAAAATGGGCAAAAAATGCCGAATTTTCATGGGTTTTTCCTTCACCCGCGCTGACGAACTACCCATGCAGTATCAATCACAGTAACCCATGCGTCAGCAGACAAAATTTGACAGTTCTATCAGTCGAACTCTAACCGTGATGGTATAAACATTGAAGCAACTCCGTTCAGAGGTGTGCGCGTTCAAAGAACGGGACCGCACTGCGTCGAAAAGAGACATCGTACGGCATTTTGTGGTCGCCTGATACGCCCGTTCCGGCATCTACAACATCTTGGCACTATTAGACAACAATCAGAGCATCGAAAGAAATCCCTGTTCCGGACGGTTGACAACCCTGAGCGACAATAAGCTCCAAAGAATGCCGAAGAGGAAGACCGAGGGAAAAGTGGCTACATTGCTGCGTGCGCTCGGCTCGGGTGCCGGTTCAACCGACTAAACAGTGAAAAAGTACCTGGCGAACATGAACATACATACCCCGCAAACGGGGAAATGTATAGTACGAAATGCCTGCTGGAAGTTGCGTCGTTCATCAAGAAATACCATAAGGGCGAAGATGCGGTGTTCTGGCCGGATCTGGCGTCGGCCCATTTCTCGAAGCGATCGTTTGAGGAGATGGAGCGGCTTAATATCGATGTGGAGCCGGCCCCCCAGCTTCGCCCCATTGAGAATTTCTGGGCGAACCTAAAGCTTAAGATCTACTCCAACAATAACTTTAAATAATCACCTTCCATGGGAAATTTATCAAAAGCAATTATCTGTTTTTGCTTTTGTTTTATCACCATCCAAAAAAAGTCCATTTTTTTAATGCAAACGTTAGTAGTTTCACTCTATTATTCCTCGGCGTTAAACGCTTTGGAGTTAACAGTGTCCTAGTTGAAGGTACTATAACTGGCTCTCGTTCATTTGAATGGTATTCATCGTATTCGTCATTCGATGAATCCGAGGAGATGTTTTTTCTCGATTGACGCCTCGGAGATGGCTGCGGAGTAAGTCCGAAAGATGGACCTGTTTATTAGAAGAACGGTTTTGTTGTTAAATGAATAAACCAATTCATAATTTTTTTTAATACCTGAATGATCGGTGGTTTTCTCCAGAGACAAAAGATTCTTAACTGCTTCTTCATAAACCGATAATAAAGGATGGAACGGTCAAAACTTAGTCGACTCAAATATGACGTAGATTGTTTAATCGTGTATTTAAAAAAAAACTTGAACACCTCTCATTTTGTTGGTGTATTCGTACAAAATATTGAATCTATTTTGTTTTGCCATTTTCTATTCTGTTGTCAAAATGGCGACGAAGCAAGAAAAGCAGCGTTTAAAAATTTTGCACTCTCATAAGCAACTTTAAATTATTCCCACGCCGACTTGGCAAAATTACCTAATATTGCCAAATCAACCTCGACAAATGTTATAAAAGTATTCAGAGAACATCTGACAACTGCTAGGAAGCCGGGATCAGGAGGAAACCGAAACCAGCAAGCCGCAGCAACTGCAAGAATGGAGGCCAGCATTTTCAAACGCCTTTTCCAGCCTTTCCATCAGAGATATCGGAAACATATTGGGAATGTCCTACACAACTGTGCAAAGAGCAACAAACAAGCCGGACTGTCAACATAAGGTTACAGTGACATCAAATCGAGATGATAAGCAAAACACAACAGCCAAAGGAAGAGCGCGTAAGTTGTACACAAGTTTGTTGACCAAGTTTGATTGCGTCGTAATGGACGATGAAACAAACGTCAAGGCTGATGACAAGCAGCACCTAGGTCGATAGAGTTTTGCGGCTAGCGGAAAACGAAGGGTTCAAGATTAGTTGACGCAGAAAAAACTGTCAAAGTTCCTGAAAAAAATACTTGGTTTGGCTGTTGATTTGCACCTGTGGACTAAAAAGCGAAAGTTTCGTGACAACTGGCACTGTCAACCAAGGTATTTATATTCCATTCCTTGTAAATACGCTTATTGTCTTTCTTGAAGAAACATTACTGACCGGTTTGGCCAGATCTCACATCTTGCCACTAAGGAAAAATTGCTCAGGAATGGTTTACCGCCAACAGTTCTTATCTCGTTCTCAAGGAGGAAAACCCTTCAAACATACCAGAACTGTGCCCAATTGAAAAATATTGGGCAAGAGAACTAAAAAAACAGTTGAAAATAAAAAACAGGATAAGGTAAATTGGCGTTCAGCCAATGAAACTAAGGTGAATAAACTTGATGGAATGTGTGAACCGTAAGGCGCGACAGTTTGCATTTGAATACTCGAAAGCCTAATCAAATAATTTGTCTGTGTTTTGTTGACGATGAACTAAAAAAGAAATGAAGATTGAACATTTATATAATAAACTAATCAGTGTGCACTTAATCATGGTTGACCAATTTTTGACTGTTCCACCCTTCATCATCAATCGGTTTGGTCCTCCTCCAGTTGCATTAACCTCAGTATGCTGGAGCTTTCGTTTCACTTTCATTTTAAGGTTACTCCACACCTGAGGATAAACATTCAGTAAAATATATTTTGATTTTTTAAGACACTAGTAACGAACCTTCTACCATTCCGATAATTTTCTGGTGAGTGGGCCCCCTCTGTTCAGTTTTTCTGTGATTTCACACCACATTTTAGTGTACTGCTCACGGCCAAAACTAGTACTCTTAGAATACTTGAGGCTCTTTGCAGCCACTGGATTTTCCTCATGGATTCCAATCATCAGCTCAAACTGCTCCTGCTATTTTAAACGAACTGTTTTCTGCCATTTTAATCGTAAAACGGTATGGATACTACTAGAAATCACGGATAAAAAATACCACAAAAAATTGTTACGTGCTAAACAGATGCCGACTCTATCCGTCGGATTTTTACTTCTTTCGTCACATCACTGCGACTGTGGGAATACATCGACAAATGAACTGAGTTCATCGCGGGTGAGGTTTGCCACTTACCCCATCTCTCGACATTCAGTATAATCCTCATTGCGTATTCGTTGAGCTGAGTCGAGTGGTCGAGTGGCAGATGTAGTAAGCAGGTACTCTAATTTTTCAGCGAAAAGAAGAAGGGCAAATAACCACAAGAGCCAAAAGTTTGTGCACATATTTGGTTTTATTAATCATCAAATTCATACAAGTCTTTAATAAATCCTGTATATGTACTCGTTTAAGACGTCTGTTTGTAACGATGTGACTATCAAAAGGATATTCATATTCTCATTATTTATTTTCGGTGTTTTGTTCGCTTTGCCTTGCGTTATATTTTAAATAAAAGGTAAAAATGTGGAATGGAATGTGAAACACATGTACAAAACACAGGCAGCACACGATGACGGCCCAATAGGTAATTTAATAAATCATCGAAATCAGCCATCACATGCAGTTGTTCGAAGTGGAGGCGCATGGTACCCTGTTAAATGACTGTGTAGCGTACAATGCTAGAGATTGAATGCAGCCTACCTCTAGGCGCGCACCCGTACACTGGAAGAAGAAAATATGCTCATAACATGAGTTTCGCAATTAGAGTAACGCTACCAGATAACACATGAGGAGCTTATGTTTTAGTGGTCCAAAGGAGCACAGAAACAAAAGCGTTCACGAAAATGAAAACGGACCGTGAACTAGTTCACGTTTTCAGGATTTTTACCTAAAAACGTGATTTAGTTCATGATTTCGTGATTCAGTTCACGGTGTATTTTTGCTTGTTCTCGAATTCATGACTGCAGTTCACGGATCCGGGCACGGATTTTTTTCCGTGAGTATATCAGTAATTTCCGAGGTTTCAATTTCGTCATATAGGCAACATGTCACACTGAGTCAACAAATTTTGTCCATCTGCAAATTTGTCGTAGTTTTCATTTTCTTTTTTCAAGCACAACAGAATGAGCAAAATTCAGCTGGGCGGAACAAATGTAATTCATTATTGAGATATGATGATCGTTATTGAGCCATAAGGTCAGGTCGGTTATATTTACTTTTATACTTTTTACGTCGTGTTGGTGCAAGGCGTTTGTGTAGGAGATGGGCGCTCCGTAAAACTCTACCATCGATAAACCGCGTTTCATCGGGAGTGTAAAACCCACCGGAACACGTTCCCGGTTGAAATACGGCGTCATGTCGTTGATCAATCATGCTGTTCAGTCGGCTAATAAAAGGTGCCACACAACGGTGCCTGGGAATGCTTGAAAGTGGAGGCAAACTGGAACAACACATTCATAGCTTATCGATCGAAGCGTTTCATCACTCCAAACATTTTAATGACTCGAAAATTACTTCATCTTACCAAAAAAGATTTAAATTTATATACAGGCCTTAGGGAACGTCCATTAATTACGTCACGCAAAAAATGACTTTTTATAATTCCCCCTCCCCCCCTTGTCATGATTTTTGTATGGACCTTCAAATTTTTTTGTATGGATCGTCACGTTTTCCCAAAAAATCGAAAAAAATCGACAATTAACATGAAAATTTAAACATCTCAAAAACGATTTTTTTATTTTTTTTATTTTTTAACTGTAAAAACTTGAAGTTATTAAGCAAATTTGAGCGAAAATTCCAGGATGGAGAAATGGAAATGGAAAAATATTGATAACTGACAAAGTTACAGTAGTTCAGTAGTTACAGTGTTCAACATGGCGTTTTTTGGAAGCAACATTTTGCTCGGCTTTTTTTGTTTCTGAGGGTATTTTAGTAAACTTGTATTTCCAGTTTATTATGCGCAAACTAAAGTACATATATTGTTTCTACATGTAGATTAGTTTAGAGAAGTTCCCTTTCATTTTAACGCGAAACAAAAGAGTGATATTTTTGTGTACCAGTAGTCATTTTAGTTTGCTGAAAGGTATTGTTCCATTCTGTAACTCCCTGTTCATAGTCTTCATAAGATACATGACAAAATGACATTTTCGTTAAGCAATCATTATTATTCTGACTGGCCCAATCATATAATTCTTTTGCATTTGTTATTGGGTGTTCATGTCCTTTAGCTATACTTGCGTTTCTTGCCGTTCATTTTAATGGGCCACCAATTGCATCGCATGGCCCCTTGCCATGGGAAGTAGCGAAAAAATGCCGTTCAGCATCTATGCTATATTTTGAGTTGAATTTACAAAGGCTTGCACATTTTTTCCTATTTTTATATTGGGATACAGCTTCATCAGACATAAATATCGCTTTCTTCAACTGCGTTAGTTTGTTTTTCAAAAAGCTCATTCGTTTGGAAATAAATACCTGAACTGCTATTGTGTCATGTTCAAATACTTCCGATATAACGATAAAGCTAAGATTCCTAAGCGCTCCTGATTCGAGATAGTAAATAACAAAGGGATGAATTGTGGCTTGATTGTTATTCCAATAACTACGTATGGTCTAGGAATTTTTCGTTAAGGAAAATTTCTCGACTCCCTGGGCATAGCGTATGATTGTACTTGCCACACAATCATACTAATGCAAAAATGGTACCTGGCATCGAAAGCTCTCAATTAATAACTGTGGAAGTGCATCTAGAATACTAAGTTGAGAGCAAGCAATAAGCTAATTGTGCAAGCAATAAGCTTGAAATGCTAAAGAAGAAGAAGAATATGTGACAGTTATGTACCCGGCATGTTTGCGTGTGAGAACAAGACGAACAGTAGCGCTATGCATCATCTATAGCTTATAATCTGTTTTATTTGAACCGTTCATTTAATCATCTTGCGGTCAAAGAGAGAGAGAGAATGAGAGAGAGAAAGAGAGAGAGAGAGAGAGAGAGTAGCGTAAAATTTATTACCCATTTCGAAAAAAACAACTCTTGTTATTTATAAATCTAAAAAAACTAATGAAAAGGTTGTATTTTCGAATAGTACTCGAATATAATAAAATTAAATCGGAAATATCTCGAGAACAGATGCTCTTACGAAGATCATTATTAAGAGCTTAAAATTTTAAAAATACTTTAAAAATCAGATTATATCATCAGAATACGTTTATTCTTGCAAATATTAAAATGTTGAGAAATACACCAAAAATCTATATTCTAGAAACTTGTTTTCCTGACATTTATCTATCCTGGAATTTTTGCTTTAATCTGTGTTATAACCTAATTTTCTTACAGTCAAAAACTAAAATAATCATTAATTTTTTTAAAGATATATAAATTTTAATGTTAATTTTGGTTTTTTTCCGATTTTTTTTCAGTGTATATTTTTTCTCATAACCTTCAGACATAGGGCTACAACTTATTCTTAGACAGTTTTTAATACAACCAAAGGCTTTCGAGCTATAAATTATTTATTGAAGTGCTATTCAAACATTTTTTGCATCGGTGGAAAAAACTTATTTTTGTGGGTGAAACGTGTGTACGAATTCTCAATTAAATCGGAGACACTAGAAGTTGGTTGGTAGGTCATTTCTGCTGGAAACGCTCTTGTACGACCATGTTTTGAAGAAACATTTTGATCGATGACGAAACATACGTCAAACTCGATTTTAAGCAGTTTCCCGGTTTTACATCCGGACTGGACGTGGGGATGTGCCGGGAAGGTTCAAGTTCGTGTTTGCCGACAAGTTCGCGAAGAAGTCCATGATTTGGCAAGCGATGTGGTGGCTTAAAAACCCTGAAAAAAGAACCATTTGTCACATCTTCGTCGATGACATCCCATGTTTACATCGAAGAATGCCGTAAAAAGTGTGTATTGCCGTTCATCCGCAAGCCCCTTAGACCCCTATGTAAAGTCATCTTTAGGCACGATTTGGCCAGCTGCCACTACTCCAAGATGGTTCAGGAGTGGTATGCTGCCATCAATATCGATTTTGTCCCAAAGCTTATGAATATTTTGAATATTAATGAACTTTTAAAACTTATGGAATCACGAATTTCAGGTCTTCTTGTGCGTGCTTATCTACTTTTCCTCAGTCTGTA
>JASCZW010010789.1:0-34835 GCA_034211315.2 Aedes japonicus | reverse complement strand
CTCGGATGTCACGCTTTCTTAGAATCCTTTGGGCACACAGTCTACCAACAAATATGGGCGAGCAAAGCAGAAGTCGCAGTCGATCAATATTTTCAAGGAAGTTGTGCATCAAAATCTCCACTCCTCAGATTACACATTCTTTGTTTCCGGTATATGCCTGTAACTATCCATAGGAAATGGTCAGCCAAGTCCACTCCTTTGCTTTTTTTGGATGATGGGTCGTCGTCTACTTTCCTTGAATCTGGTATTGCAATGGCTCTACGCTCTAGGTATTACTGGGGCAACCGACAACTTTTGTTTGAACTGGATCTCCAACGTGTCAGTGAGGTGTCAAAGCTGGAGTTAGAGAAAAGTTTAAACTCAGCAACGATGCGAACATTTCATGAGCTTAGACTACCAAGTCAGACTCTGCAGTTATAGCCAAGCCAGTCCGCAGTTATATGGAAGCTACACTGGAGATCTTTACAAGGTAGTTGAACATGTCCGACTTCTAACTTCATGGCGAGTAAGAGAGGGTAGAGACAAGTCTCGATTGGTGCATTTTTGGGAAGAATTTTGATAACGGTACCGTGCTGGAACAGCTGAATAGTTGGTGATCTGGAAAATCGGAAGCTCACACCACTGGATGAAGCAATATTTTGCTGTGGAAGAATCGAACGTGACCGTCTAGCCAGAAGCCGAAGAAGACAAACAGTCACGCAGTGAACGGGTTTTTCGAAACGGGATTGTTATGGAAGCATGACCATTTCTCCTTCCCGGACAGCTACCTTATGGCAGAACGACGAATGAAGGCGTTTGAAAAGCGGTTAAGCAAGGATCAACGTTCTAAAAGCCAAAGTGAATGAGCTGTTTGAACAATACAAACCGAAGAGATACGCGCACCGGATTACTCGGAGGAATGTCCAATCAACGGACCCCAGTATAGGTATGGCCACTGAGCATGGTACAGAACCCGAAAGCCGACAAAACTCGGCTAATATAGGATGTCGAGCACGAGCGGAAGGAGTGTCATTCATACATTCGTATGCTGATGAAGGGACCGAATCTACTAGTTGCATTATTTGCAGTGTTTCTGCGGTTCAGGCAAAGGAACATTGCGATAGCTGGTGATATAGGGGAGATGTTCCATCAGATCCTTATTCGCTACATGGACAAACAATCACAGAGGTTTCTTTTCCCACTGTTTCCAGAATTGCCATCTCAGATCTACGTGATGGACGTGGCCACCTTCGGCGCGACCTGTTCGCCTAGCCTGGCACAGTTCGTTAAGAACAAAGGAGTTGCTGAAAGCTTTCCCAGAGCAGCGAAGGCGTTGATGATTTCCTGGACAGTGCAGATTCGGAAGCAGAAGCAGGGCAGCTTGTTAACGAGGTACGTAACAAAACGTTTGCTCTAACTCCGTTGAAGTCCTCGCTAGAATAGGAGAACAAAGAGCACAATCGACGGTGTCCATGAATCTAAGAAGTAAAGGGTGTATTCGATAAAAATGGCACACACATATATACTCATCAAGAATTAAACTGATTATCGGATTTTCTTGAAATTTTCAGGGAATGAAGAACTACTAATGAGTTTTTGATTTACAACATTTGATTTATTCAATTTCGTCTCCCATCCCGAATGCCCGCACCTTCCTTTTCACTCCACCCATCAAATGTTGTACAACCGATTTTCCCAGCGTTTTGTTGTTTTTACCCAAATTTTCTTCAATTCTAGCTCTGTTTTTATAGTTTTGGGATGTTTGCGAAGTTCCGTTTTCATAATTGCCCAGAATTTTTCAATTGGACGAAGTTCCGGTGAATTTGGTGGGTTCATATCCTTTGGCACAAAATTGACTCCGTTGGCTCGGTACCACTCCAATACGTTTCGAGCGTAGTGGCGGGATGCTAGATCAGGCTAAAACAGAGTTGATCCTTTGTACTTCTTAATGAATGGCAAGAGACGCTTCTTAAGGCACTCTTCTGTGTAAATCGCACCATTTATTGTTCCGGAAGTGATGAAGGAGCACTTATTTCACCACATTCGCAAATCGCCTGCCAGATTAAAAACTTCTTTGCAAATTTCGATAGTTTCTTCTTTCGAACATCCTCCGGAACATCGAACTTCGACTTGGCAACGAAATATTCTTGCCCAGGAAGTTGACGGAAGTCGGCTGGTGAGCAGCTTCGTGTAAAGTTTCCGGGCGCGGGTTTTCGCAGTGATGTTTTGTTTTTCATTCCGGTTTGGGGCTTTTTGCACTTTGTAAACATGTAACCCAGCACGCTTCATGGTTTTCTGCACAAAACCGACTGACACCTTAGACTTTTTAGCCTCGAATTGACATGTTTGGACGGTTCTTGAATTGTTGTACGACTTTCCTGGCCATTTTACTGTCCATTGGACCACTTTTACGACCACTCCCTTCCTTGCTTTGGACACTCAGACGCTCCTTGAAGGTTCTTATTACACGAGACACAGTTGTATTTGCAATTCCAAGCCTTTTAGCAATCCACCGGTGGGACGCCCCTGGATTTTGATTGTGAGTGCACAAAATTTTCTCACGGACAATTTCTTGTTTCGACGATATGACTGGAACTACTGAATGTATAACTATGAAACTTGGCAGATGTAAATAATACACTATGGATAAGATCTACTCAAATTTCTAGGTTTTTTACTCATACGATTCAAAAGTTACAGAAGATTTTCTGTGTGCCATTTTTATCGAATACACCCTTTACTTGGAAGAGGAGCGAGTGCTGGGTATGGTTTGAAGGCCGAAGGAGGACATTTTTGCTTTTGACCTGAATACCAAAAGATCGAGATCATTGGAGGTTCCACTACGCCACCAAACTGAAAACCATAATGTCCCTGCTTGATTCACTGGGGCTGATTTCCCACTACGTTGTTCACGGAAAAAATCTAATGCAGCTGATATGGGGATCCGGAACGGACTAGATAAACTTATGGCAGAAGAACTTCGAAAAAATTGGATTGTTGGTGTCGATACATGCAGCGTTTGGACGAGGTGGCTGTGCCTCGTTGGTTTTTCAACAGATTGCCCAGTTCTAGTCTTGGAAATATAGTGGCCCATCTGTTCGTCGATGCCAGCAAATTGGCGAATAAGTCGATAACGGCCCATCTCGATGCACTCTGGCCAATTTCTGTAGTGGCAAAAACGAAGTGCCTTGCCTCGAACTGCAAGCTGTAATGTTTGGAACGAGATTGTTGAGCAACGTTTTGATCTCCGTTGTACTGACTGGAACATGGGGACCATAAGAAAGATCAGATAACCTACCCCAGTGAGGCCTTCATCATATGCTCACAGTGAAGAGAGACTGCTATCTTCGGAGGGTGCAGTCTATTTGAGCATCCGTTCTCCATGTCAGAGGCGCCTCATAACAGCGTCTGTTCTGCATGTTTGGGGTGGCTGATTATCGTCCTTGTGCCAGCGTTGGACTCTAAACAGCGCTGTGCACGTTGGTCATCCGGTGAGACTGGGTGTTGATGGAAGTGCCCAACAAGCGAAAAATATAGAACTTAATACGGCCCGGAACAATCGGCAAAGACCCAGGCGACAAAGGATATTTTCGAACCGGATGTGTTGGGACAATTTCGAGAATGCGTTGTGCGTGTTGCAAATCATGCCTCCTCGAAAGGATGCGTTAATACAGCTTCAAAGCTAAAATTTATTATCATGGTTATGTTTCGTTTTGCAATGATCGAATGAGTACTTACAGGTATTCTTTGCGGGTTGTTATGCACACACAACGCAGTTGTTAATTTCCCGTTTCGGGTCCTGTTTAATTAATTATGTTTTAATTATTTTCACACATGGGATGCATAAACCATAACTTTCTATCCGATCCTTATCCTCAAACAATTCAATTTACAGCTTCACCTTAATTCCAATTTAACTTCTTCACACTATCTACTTTTTGATGCCTACTTTCTATAATACCTATTTCCTTCTAAGCCTGACATCTATGCCTTTCAGTCAACTGTCGATGCCTGTCATGCTGCGTACCGATTCCGACTCAGCAGTGTAACCGGGACTCACTATAAATCCGGTGTCGACTGCACAGTCGGTTCGCCAACATTCCCCTGCCCGTGTAGTTCCGGTTCACCTGAAGCTTCCGCTTCTCCGGATCGATCCCGAAAATCCAACAGTGCCAGCTTGGTGGTGGGTCTGCTGATCCTTCCTTTCGATGTGTATATCACGGCGCGTCGAACTTGCCCGTCCTTTGCCTTCATGACATCTATGATCCGGTCTCGAGTCCAACCATTCCGGTTACCGTTACACCCACCACCAGATCGCCGGGTTTCAACGGTTTTACCGGCTGGAACCATTTGGTGCGTCGTGCCAACGTTGGCAGATATTCCCGGATCCAACGACTCCAAAACGTATTGACCAGGTGCTGCGCCAGTTTCCAACTATCCCTAAGAATAGTAACATCGTTTGCCATGTCTTGAAGAGGTTGGTTGATGCCTTTTGTTCCGAGCAGCAGGAAGTGAGTTGGCGTAAGTGCTTCCTGTTCTTCGTGATCTAAAGGAATGTACGTAAGCGGTCTCGAATTCATCAATCGATTCAGCTTCGAGCACTACGGTCTCTAGGACCTCGTCGCTGGGCTGGTGCGGATGGTCTGCGATCACCGCCATGGCTGTCTTCACAGATCTGACAATGCGCTCCCATGAGCCTCCCTTGAACATCCACTTCGTTTCCGAATTAGTGAATGTTATTGCACAGTGATTGTGTATTACTTGGAACTGTTGTTGTAAAAGGTTGTTTGCTCCAACGAAATTGGTCCCGTTTTCGGAACAAAACATTGCAGGTGATCCTCTGCGCGCCACAAATCTACTGATGCCCATTACACATGACTGGGTGGACAAGCTGTGAACAACCTCGAGGTGCACTGCTCTGATTGACAAGCACGTGAAGAGCGCTATCCAACGTTCAACTAAGCGACCTTGCTTGATGAATACAGGGCCGAAATAGTCCACCCCAGTGTGTGTGAATGGCCGTACGAAAGGCGGTTTGCTGGAAGTTAGGCCATGATCGGTGGCCGTTCTTTTGGATTCGACAGTGCTGGCATTGCTTAGCCACCCTTGCAACTACCGCGCGTTTGAGTTTGAGTTGAGGAATCCTGAACCGCTGTCTTAGCTCGTTAACCACTTTTTCATGGTTTCCATGTAGATAACGAACGTGATAGCTTCCTACAAGCAATTCCGTCACTCGCTGACCTTTAGGGAGGAAAAATTGGAAACCTCGCGTCTTCAGTTACTATTGGTGCAGTCACGATTCGGCTATTCATCCGAAGAACTCCATCGTCGTCGAGCATCGGAGACATCCTGTTCAGCCCACTCGATCTATTGATCTGCTTCGGTTCAGCTTCAGGGTGTTCTTTGTTGTAGGTGAGCGTTGCGTGCTCGTCCGCATACTCCTGCATCTGCGTCTATCGCCAAATCAGGACTTCCGCCTCCTTCAACTCTTTATGCCTCCGACTTGATTCCCTGGAATCTTCGGGTCGCTCTGACCACGTACACAGCTGCACGGTGGAGCCTCGACCATCTGAAGAACCGTTCCACGTTTATTAATGGCTGGGCCATGGTCGGGTGATGAAAAAACGGAGATCCACTTCAGTAGTAAACTGCTCTGTTGTCTCCTCTGTACGCCATGTTTCAACTGTTTCCCTCAGAAAGCTCGGTCCAGTGTCCCAGCAGGCTTCTGGATTGAAGGTGGGACCGATCTCTTCATTTCGTCGCTTGATCTGTTACATTAACCTTGGTCGGGACTTTGTGCCATTGATCCACGGTAGTCGTCGACAGAATCTCTCCCACTCGGAAACCGACGAACTGATGGTAGCGGCGAGTTTTGGATCGTAGCCACGCGAGAACTGTTGAAGAATTTGACTAGAGCTATCTTGCGGCCACTGATATTGTCAATGCCTTGCAGATACTATCCAGCAATCGAGAACCGATTAGTGCCGGTTGTAACTCTGTATTCTGAACCTGGCACTCAAGACGGCTTTCTAGCTGGCTCCTGAAATGTTCTGGGTGGTGATGCAACGATGTCCGGCCGAGAGCGTTTTTCCAGATGCCTTGAAAATTAAGATATTGCTACCGAAGACAGGGAAGCCACAAACTTTGTGGAAAAAAGTAACTTTCCAAATGCTATGGATCACGAAATATTCTATGATTAAACCAAGAAGGCCAAACCCCATACATCACTCGAGACCCTCATCAAGAGGATCCGCATTAGTCAGGAGGATGATGGTACTATGGACTCATGAATATGAGCCGGGACCAACGGCTTTACTTCCCTTCTGAAGGAAGACGTGACCAGAATTTTTCGCCTCAGGAAAACCACCGACGTCGACTGGGATTGAACCTAGGCACACTGGGGTGCCAAGATGCAGTCACGCTTACCACTACACCACCGACGCCGGCGAAATGATTTGATTGGCAAAGTTGCTTGATTGGCGAAGACTTAGAAATATAAGAAAGCCTTTGGAGCATTCACATTCAAGCTGAGGCAGCTATTTAAATAGTTCTCAAAAATATCAAGATTTTAATTTTTGATGCCAATTTGTGCAGAAAAAATGCATATCGCAGAAGGTCAAAATACGATGAAGCTCTGGGTCTCAAGACATTTTTCGGATTATGTCGACTATAATTCGCGTACCTGCTGGTGTAACCCGAATAGAAAATTACCATTAGCTGTATGATTCATTATTATACATTTTCCATTCATGTTGTAATCACCATTATACCTATCATCCGTGTACATAAATTGCGTTTTCTATATATGATAATGATCTCATAAACAAGAAATTAGAAGTGCTTTATAGTATATCCCTTCTTATTCATTGCATGATATAACGAATGAAATATATGAATTATGATCACGATAAACAAAAAACAGGAAACTGTTTTTACGATACGTAATTTTTAGTTTATTATCACAAAATATCTGACTCATGTTATAATACTGATCATTATAATATGCATTTGTGAGGTAGCGGTTTTATCAGTCTACGTGAAGAGTATGTTGCAATTTAATTAAGTAGATTTTACTTTCTAACTGAATTTAAATCCGCTTGTGGAGAGTAGTGTTGACTTAAATAATAAATCTTCGATTGTCGATACATGAAACCTCAAACCAATCATTTAATGTTCTTCTTGCAAGTATTGGATTGAATACAAAATATGTGCCATTGAAATCATTCGAAATCTCTTGAATTTGTCCAACTATTGTATCCTCATTTTCGATTATATTTAAATAACATTCATTATGAGCTCTTTTCTTATGTTTTACATTGGAGTTAAAATATCCTTTTCTTAAAATTTCAAATTGATCAATCTCATTGTATTTGTTTATTTTTTAATTGGCTACAGACAAAGTTGCTCAGAGGACCGCAATGCGGGTTGGCCCCGAAAACGTGGCTACAGTGAGATCAGCATCAGCTAAAAAAACAGTGAAACGCTACATTGCACAAAAAAATTCAAACCTTAAAAAAATGGATCGCAATTAAGTTTATCCTAAAAATAATACAATAGGAGATCAGCGGTGACACTGTTTGGAATCCAATCGAACTGTCAAAAGCGGTTTCAATCACATGCATGGATGCCATTCTTACGGTGTTTGAGTCCGCGATCTCTTATTATAGTATATCGTATATCATATTTATTATTAAACTAGCTGAACCCGGTGCGAGCCTTGCAACGCATGCGACTAAATGAATGAAAAATTAAAAGAACTGGCGCGTTTATGGTTTTTATTCTAAATGAATCCGGTTAAAATATTTTTGTTTGCTTGTGTGTGTTATTTATGCAAAAAAAAAAAACTTTGTGTTGTTAGTTTAACCCTTGGACCGGTTGTTTCTACCGGTTATGCTTTCTGCGTGGAAACATTTCAAAGACAAAAGGAGCTGTATCCTGTCGATTTGTACGTAATTTTCTCTTGCATAACCTAAGATTAATTTCTTGTGCATAATGTAGCACTGAGAGTAACTCAACCTCTCAATTCTTGACTAAAAAGGGGTTCAAACATCTGTCAGAATATGCTTCTTACCCGAGAAATACACATTTTGGGTTTTAGTTGCATGGATAATTCTCATGTTTGGTTCAAATGTCTGTTTCATTGGTTTGAGAGCCCTTTTTCTCTCTCTCCATAGGGAAGGCGTCTCGAACCACCTAAGAAAAAAATCATACCCAAAAACCCCCACATGCCAAAGTTGTTTCTATTTGAAGAACTCCATTTCCAAGAACTCAAGCTTTGCAGGAATTTGTGTTTCATTTGTATAGAAGTCTTCCTCTTCCAGGCGGGGAAGGAGCTTCGAACCATCATAAGAACCTCCTCCAGCCTCAATAACCCCTACATATAAGTTTTCATAACAGTAGGTATGATTCTCATGTTTGGTTGGCATGTGTGTCTAATTTGCATAAGAGTCCACCTCTTCCAGAGAGGGGAGGAGTCTCAAACCTCCATAGAAACATTTCTTAGTTCCGAAAACTCTCACATCCCAAATTTGGTTCCATTTGCTTGATTAGTTCTCGAGTTACGCAGAAATTTGTGTTTCATTGGTGTGGAAGTACCCCTTCCAGATGCGGGAGGGCTCTCGAACCATCATAAGAACCTTCCCCGACTCCAAAAATCCCTGCATGAAAATAGTCATACCTGTTGTGATAATTCTCATGTTTGGCTCAAATTCGTGTTTCATTTGTAGGAGAGCCCCTTCTTCCAAAGAGGAGGGGGGTCTCAAACCACCGTAGAAACATTTCTTGCCTACAAAAACCTCCACATGCCATATTTGGTTCCATTTGTTTGATTAGTTCTTAAGTTATGCAGAAAATAGTTTTTCATTTGCATGGAAGCCCTCCTTTCTTAAGGCGGGAGGGATGTCGAATTATCATAAGATCCTTTCCCGGACCCAAAAACCCCTGCTCACAAATTTGCATAGCGGTAGGGATAGTTCTCATGTTTGGTTTAAATGTGTGTTTCGTATGTGGCCCCCTTTCCAGAGTGAGGAGAGGTCTCAAATTACCATAAAAACATTTTTTTGCCTTCAAAAACTCGCCCAGACCAAATTTGGTTTCATTTGCATGGGGGCCCCCCTTTCTAGAGGCGGGAGCGGTCTTGAACTATAATAAGATGCTCTCCCGGACCAAAATACTCCTACATACAAATTAGCATAGCAGTAGGTATAATTCTCATGTTTGGCTTAAATTCGTGTTTCATTTTTATGGGGGCCCCTTTTTCCAGAGGGAGGAGGGACTTCGAACCACCATAAACACATTTCTTGCCTTCTAAAACTCACCCATACTAATTTTCTAACTAAGTTATGCAGGAATTTGTTTTTCATTTGCAAGGGATCCCTCCTTTCTGGAGGCGGGAGGGGTCTCGAACTATCATAAGATGCTTTTCCGTACCCAAAAACCACTGAATTCAAATTTGCAAAGCAGTAGGCATAGTTCTTATGTTTGTTTGAAATTTGTGTTTCATTTGTACAAGAGCCCCCTTTTTAGAGGGAAGAGGGGCTTTGAACCATCATAAAAACATTTCATGTCTTAAAAAACTCGTCCATTCCAAATTTGGGTCCATTTGATTTATTAGATCTCGAGTTATGCAGAAATGTGTGTTCCATTTGTTTGAGAGCCCCCCCCCCCTACTCATATAGTGGATGAGTCTCAAATTACCATAGAAATATTTTCCTCCTTCATAAACATCCACAGGTCAAATTTGGTTCCATTTCCCTGATTAGTTCTCGAGTTATGCAAGGATTTGCTTTTCATTTGTATGCTTTATTTGTATTATAGAAAGGGGAGGGGTTTTAAACCAACATAGGAATATTTTTTGTCTTCAAATACCACCACATGCTAAATTTCGTTCCGTTTGCTTGATTAGTTTCCAAGTTATGCAGAATATTGTGTTTTATTTATATGGGAGCCCCCCCCCCCTTTTATGACGGGGAGGGGTTTTAAACTATCATAGAAACATTTTCTGCTTCTAAAAACTCTCACATGCTAATATTGGTATCCTTTGCTTGATTAGTTCTCGAGTTATGCAGAAATATGTGTTTCATTAGTATGGGAGCCCCCCTTTTCAGAGAAGGGACGGGTCTTTTACTACCTTAAGAACCTTTCCCGGTCTCAAAAAACCCTGCATACAAAATTTCACGCTGATCGGTTCAGTAGTTTTCGGGCCTATTAGGTTCAGACAGACAGACAGACAGACAGACAGACAGACAGACAGACAGACAGACAGACAGACAGACAGACAGACAGACAGACAGACAGACAGACAGAAATCCATTTTATATATATAGATATATATATATATATATATATATATATATATATATATATATATATATATATATATATATATATATATATATATATATAGTATATATATATATATATATAAGTTACCAAGCCACCACCAACGCTAACCCCAGGAGCAACACCTATTCCATAGACTCGAAGCAGTACAACAACAACAACAACAAATAGCAGCATCGTTGGCATCATTAGAATCGGGCAACGCAAACGGCCTGGCAACAGCTCAACGGACACACATCTAGAATACGAAACCAGCACCAGCACCGGGAATGCAGAGTCAACAGACACGAGCAGCAGCAATATCATAATCAGCACCTGCACCGAGAATGCAGAGTCAACAGACACGAGCAGCAGCAATATCATAATGCTTAGTCAGGAATTTCGTTAGGAGCTTGAGGCCTCTGTATGACTTTGGAAGTAAAATAAATTCAGTTCTTTACAGGTAGTTAACGAGTTAAGTTATTTTTAAAAACGTGCCCCGAAGGCCCCGAGTTGTAATTGGCGCAGTCGGCGCGGATTTGTAACAAGTGTTTCTAAGTGTCGCGAGTGATCTCCAGAACTGTGCCATCCTTAACGGATTATTAAGTGATTTGTGCTGAAAACCGGTTGTGATTTTCATCCGGTGCAGTTCCTTTCCGGCGGATTACCGAAAAGCAGTGAGTGAAACTCAGCGGCCACCTTGTGACAATCCGGCGCTTCCAAGTGACGAGCGAACATCGTCAAACACCAAGGATTTGTGGATTATCTGGTGGAATACCAGCAGCCCATCACAGGAACACCATCCGCTTCATGCTTCGCTGGTGGAATACCAGTCGAATTGTGGTGAGTGTCCAAACTTTTGATTTACTATCTATTCTTTCTTCCTAACAAACCTTCCTAATATTAATTAACACACCGTTGATGACAAATAAGTGAAACCGTAGCAAAAAAAAAAAATCGTGGCGTAACGTGAAGCAAATTTCTTGTGAGTAATCGTAATTCAGATAGTGTAAGTGTTTAGAAAGTGAGAATTTTAATTTTCCAACAAAGTGTAGTGTATGTTAACCAGAAAAATGTCAGAAGATTTACAAAGACAGATTGAGCAACTCGCTGCTCAAATCGAAGAACAGAGATTACAAATTGCGACAATGACGCAAGATCGCTTAGATGAAAGAGAGGCAGGTCCGTCTGGTACGGCAACGCCCTCAGTTAGAGGCCGTGTTTCCTCATTTGACGCATCTCGTATACCAGATGCAATAAAATTAATCGTCCCATACAAAGGCGACAAGAAATCACTAGCCGCCTGGCTAAGCTCAGTTGAAGAAAAACTGGATCATGCAAAAAGTTTGTGCCCATCCACAGCAGACATAAATTCCGTCATGCCTCTGTGGCTTAGTGTAATTCGTGATAAAATTGTAGACGAGGCGAGCGACGCACTCGTAGCTAGGCACACCGAGTGTGAGTGGAGTGAAATGAAAAGAGTATTGATTGAATATTTCGGGGACAAGAGGGACCTTTGTGGCCTTGTCACCCAGATCTGTTATCTAAAACAGAACACGAGAAACATTACCGATTTCTACAATGAATGTCGGGAACTTCTCTCGGACATTATTGCAAAACTATCCTTGGATAACGAAATGAAAAAGTGTATTAAAACACTTTCAAACAGCTATGAGGACATGATTTTAAATTCTTTCATTGACGGGCTTGACGAACCATACTCTACATTGACTAGAGTGTCGCGTCCGAAAAGTTTGAACGAAGCTTATCAAAGCGCAAGAGAGCAATTTAATGCTAGCCAGCGCAGAAAGGAGAAATATTCGAAAAATATGGCACCACAACAAAAACCTTTAAATAAACCAGTGGCACAACAAAATAGTTGGCATGCCAATAAATATCAAACTCCCACTCAAAGCTTTCAAAGATTTACTCCACAAGCTAATTTCAGACCACAATTTCAAAATGCAGGTCCTCAAAATTCTCAGTATCAAAGACAACCTCCTCAAAATTCCCAGTATCAAAGACAGCCTCCTCAAAATTTCCAACACCAAAGGCAGCCTATTCAAAATTCTCAATACCAAAGACAATTTCAACCGAATCCCCAATTTCAAAAACAAGTTGTACCATACATCAAACCTGACCCCTCAGGACAATCAAAACAGATGATGCCTTACCAAAGGCAAGAAGCTCAAATAAATAATCAGGAAACAACACAGTATGAAAATTATGAAGAGTACCCGGATCAGGAACATGACTCGTGTGTCCCAGAACAAGATTATGATACAGCAACAATGCCGTCTGAAACAAATGAAAATGATGAAGAATTAAATTTTTGCATGGCTTTCGACCTACAAACAACGGAATGAAAAATAATTTTCTTCCATATTTGGAAATCCCTAGAAAATCAGGTAGGCCCCTGAGATTTTTAATCGACACGGGAGCCAATAAAAATTACATTACCCCGGAGTTAGTTCCTATCACTAGTGTTGGATCAGGACCACAACATAAAATTAAAAATATAAGCGGTTCACATATCATAGAACAAATTTACGTACTTAAATCCTTTGATCAACTTTGCAAAAGGTCTACCGAACCTTAAATTTTTCCTATTTAGATTTCACGATTTCTTTGATGGACTTATTGGATTCGAATCATTGCGATCCATGGGTGCCATAATCGATACAGTATCTAATACAATTACCATTAAAAATACGATAATACAGCTAAACAAAAAATTCCCTACTAGCGAACAATTAAATATCCACGAAAGTGAGACTCTCGTGAAAGAATTTCCAGTCCGAATCAAAGAGGGAGATTTTCTGATTGAGCACGATATTATGTTAAGAGACGATGTGGTTATACCTTCAGGAGTATACAGCGCTCGAAACGGTATAGCTACATTTCCCGTGATAAACCTCAGCAACAAGCAAGTTGAAATCCAGATAGACAAAGAAGCCTTATTTACGGAGCTCAATAATTTCGATGAAGTTTCTATCCAAGCACACAACACAAGCAAAAGAAAGCATACACCCAAGATAGAAATAAAACAAAATATAAGAACTGATCACCTAAACAAAGAAGAAGAAGAGAAACTACTCCATGTTTTGAATAAATTTCCAGAAGTCCTTTATAGTGACGATAAGAAATTGACTTTTACCAGTGCTATACAACACCAGATCAAAACAAAGGATGATCTGCCTGTATACACGAAGTCGTACCGATACCCCTTTTTCCATAAGGAGGAGGTACAAAGACAAATCGGAAAGATGTTGGATCAAGGTATAATTCGGCCTTCGAATAGTCCATGGTCTTCCCCGATATGGATTGTCCCGAAAAAACTTGATTCATCAGGTCAACGAAAATGGCGATTGGTCATCGACTATAGGAAATTAAATAATAAAACAATAGATGATCGATACCCGAGACAAACTAGGAAGATGTCAGTATTTCACGACCATCGATTTCGCTTCCGGCTTTCACCAAATCGAGGTTAGCACAAATGACATTCCAAAAACAGCATTCAGTGTCGAGGGTGGACACTATGAATTCATACGGATGCCATTTGGACTCAAAAATGCGCCTGCAACATTCCAACGAGTGATGGATAACATCCTCAGGGAACATATAGGCGTGAGATGTCTGGTGTACATGGATGATATTATCATCTTTTCCACCAGCCTGCAGGAACATCTAGTAAATCTTTCAAAGATTCTAGAAACCCTTCGCAAATTCAATTTAAAAATACAAATTGATAAATGCGAATTTTATAGAAAGAAGTGGCCTTTTTAGGACACGTAGTGACACCCGAAGGAGTGAAACCAAACCCTGGGAAGATCACCGCAATTCAAGAGTGGCCTCTACCGAAAAACGAGAAGGAATTAAGAGCCTTCTTAGGTGTAGTAGGCTACTATAGAAAATTTATCAAGGACTTTGCAAAAATTGCAAAGCCTTTGACGCAACAATTACGCAAAGGAGAAACTATCAGTCACACCCGTGAATTCGTTTCTGCCTTTAACCGTTGCAAGAATATTTTAACCAGTAGCCATGTGCTACAGTATCCTGATTTTACGAAGCGATTCTTACTTACGACAGACGCTTCAAATTATGCATTAGGCGCGGTTTTATCGCAAGGTCCTGTCGGACAAGACAAGCCTATAGCCTTTGCATCGCGCACCCTAACACAAAGCGAAGAGAAATACTCAGCCATTGAGAAAGAACTCTTGGCTATTGATTGGGCGTGCAAGTATTTCAGGCCCTACTTGTTTGGTCGAAAGTTTACATTATACACCGACCACAAACCCCTGACTTACGCTTTAAACTTGAAAACCGCAAATGATAGGCTGGTACGGATGAAGTTGCGACTAGAAGAGTTCGACTATGACATCCAATACCGGGCCGGTAAACAGAATGTGGTAGCGGACGGGCTTTCCCGAATACCGCACGAAATAAACGTAAACGAGACGGAATCATCATCTGAAGCAACTGTCGATTCAGACAATGAAACTGTACATTCAGCTTCTTCTGACGACAATGATTATATACCCATGACTGAAAGACCCATAAATTATTTCAGAAATCAAATCATAATTAAAGAAGGGAGCAAGATGGAGAAATATATGAGGAAGTTTTCCCACAATATATCGGCGAACCATTACAAGGGTAACATTTGGGATACCCTTGGCAATCAGGATTTTGAGGGATCATATGCATCCGACAAGAGTCAATTGCATCATGTGTCCAGAGAGGTGGACAAACACGCTTCAAATAGCATACAAGAATTATTTTTCTAGAAATAAGACATTTAAAATAAAATTAACACAGAATCTCCTGCAGGACTTACTAAGTAACGAAGAACAGGACAGGGCAATAGAAGAGGTTCATCAACGCGCACACCGAGGTGCCGAGGAGAACTATGCTGTCATACAAAAACATTCTACTTCCCAAAGATGCGAGCCAAGGTGCAGACGTTCGTCAACCTGTGCGGGACTTGCTTGGAGAGTAAGTATGAACGAAACCCATATAAGTGCAAGTTAGCAGAAACCCCCATTCCAAAAAGCCTTTAGACATATTGCATATTGATATCTTCATTTCCAGTCCCAATACCTTCCTATCTGCAGTAGACAAACTTTCCAAATTTGCTATCCTTATCCCTATCAAATCCAGATCTATACTCGATGTAAAACGTGGCCTCGTTAAACTTATTTCGACTTACGGAACACCCCGTATGATCGTTTGCGATAACGAAGCTGCGTTTAAGTCGATCGAAATTCGAGGGCTCCTTCAGAGACTAAGAGTGGAACCGTACTACACCCCATCAAACCATAGCGAGGTTAACGGAATAGTAGAGCGTTTTCACTCTACCCTCAATGAAATATTCCTTTGTATAAAACAGAATTACAACGATCTCTCCAATAAAGAAATATATAGAATAGCAACCACTTTATACAATTCCACAATTCATAGTACTACCAAATTAAAACCGATTGAAATATTCTATGGCATCAAAGATGGGGAGGAAAGACCCCTTAACTTAGCAACTATTTTAGAAAATCGGAACAGAATGTTCGATGAGATCGTTGAAAAATTACATAAAAACCAGAGAACAGTTTTAGAGAACAGAAACAAGACTAGGGAAGATGAACCAAATCTCAATAGAGATGAACAAATTTATAATAGGATACAGGGAATAAGGAATAAGAGAAAGCTAAAGTATAAAAAAGTAACAGTTAAACGAAATAGAAGGAAAACCTATATAGACCATAGAAATATCAAACTTCATAAATCTAAACTTAAAAGAAAAAGGAAGATTTGAATAAGTATCATAAAATAACCCATGATTATCATATACAATTAATTTTACGATAGCATATAAAATCTAATTTTGTAAACCACCTTTCCAGATACTTATCCTGATGCTCACTACGATCCCCACCTTGACCATGACGTCTTACCTTTCAATGAGAAACCTTAATGCAGACCCCTTGCTACTTCTAAATATAGGAAATTGTAAGATCCAAACAGGAACCTTAAAAATTATACATCCCATAAATTTAACAGACATTCAGGAGTCCATAGATTACCTAACTTCTTCCTTCTATGATAAAGTAGATACTAGAAATCCATTAGGAGACATAGTTAAGCTGAAAGTGAAAAAACTTTATAACAATTTCCTTCAAATAAAACCACCTCAACATCACCGTACCAGACGCTGGGATATGTTAGGATCATCTTGGAAATGGATCGCGGGCTCACCAGACGCACAGGATCTCCGTATTATCAATTCCACGTTAAACGAATTGATCACACAAAACAATCAACAGTTCGAGTTAAATAACCACATTAACCAGAGGATCTCACAACTAACCGGAACCATCAACAAAATAATCAACAACATGAAAACGAATGAATTGATAACCAACGAAATCACATCAATTATTACTATCATAAACATCGACATCGTGAACAAACTTCTAGAAGACATCCAAGATGCCATCATTCTATCAAAAACGTCAATATCCACCAACAAAATACTTTCGATACAAGAAATATCATTTATAAAGTCATTACTTCAAAATCAAGGCGTAAAGGTAAACCTCCCAGACGAAGCCCTTCAACACGTAATCCCAAAATTTGCAGTGAGTCAGGAGACTCTTCTGTACATCCTTCATGTTCCACGACTAGACAACAAAACATCTTCAGTGATTCAACTATACCCTTTGGTACACAAGGACCAGATAATTTACAACTATCCAGAGTACATCATCAAAACAGGTGACACCCTGTACGCCACCAACAACCCAAGTCAATTCGTCCAAAAAGCATCTTATTTGAAAGCGGTAAATGACGCTTGTATTTACCCGCTAATATTCGGTAAGGAATCTGAGTGTAACTCTACATATTCCAACAGAACAACGCAACAATTAATTACCGAAGGCACACTTCTGATTCAAAACGCAAGAAATAACCAAATACAAAGCAACTGCGGACCGGACGACCGTACCTTAGTTGGCAATCTATTAGTAACATTTTCGAATTGCACCATCAATTTCAATAACCAGTCATTAAAAAACGACGAAATAGTACGTGAAATAGAAGTCATCCATGGAGCACTTCACAACATCAAAACAACCTGGAACAAACATCATTATCTGGACATTTCAACGATTGGCAACGAAACATCAAAGAACCGGAAAAAAATGGAACATGTCTATTTGCAGCAACATAACCTTAACCTGAAATTTTGGACTTTGTTTGGAGGATTCTCGTTTACCAGCATTACCACTCTGTTCATCGTTTTCATGATCTTCAAGATTTACTGCCAGAATCGATTAAACGGATCGGGACGATCCTCACTTAAGAGCGGGCTAGTTACCGAAGTAACCACCACCAACGCTAACTCCCAGGAGCAACACCTATTCCATAGACTCGAAGCAGTACAACAACAACAACAACAAATAGCAGCATCGTTGGCATCATTAGAATCGGGCAACGCAAACGGCCTGGCAACAGCTCAACGGACACACATCTAGAATACGAAACCAGCACCAGCACCGAGAATGCAGAGTCAACAGACACGAGCAGCAGCAATATCATAATCAGCACCTGCACTGAGAATGCAGAGTCAACAGAACACGAGCAGCAGCAATATCATAATGCTTAGTCAGGAATTTCGTTAGGAGCTTGAGGCCTCTGTATGACTTTGGAAGTAAAATAAATTCAGTTCTTTACAGGTAGTTAACAAGTTAAGTTATTTTTTAAAAACGTGCCCCGAAGGCCCCGAGTTGTAATTTATATATATATATATATATATATATATATATATATATATATATATATATATATATATATATATATATATATATATATATATATATATATATATATATAGATATATAGATTATGTTAACGTTTATCGTAAAAGTTGTAAAAATAGTTTAAGATATAACCAGAATTGAACGATACCACCTAAAGTAAAACTGCAGACAAAAATATTATTCACAAATTATTTACCGTACAATACTTCGGAAATTTGGTTCGAGAAAAAGTCATTTTTTGTATGGTAACGATACTCAACAATCTATTAGTGTTTTGGTAAGATCTTTATTTACCATAACATTTATCATCAATATGATACACTTTATCTTTAGTTTATAATTGTTGGAAGATAACTTGAATAATAATGAAACGATAAATGGTATATTACCTTTAAAATACTTGTTTATGCGGGAACATAGATCCAACTGTAATACCTAGCCTCTTGGTCAGTTACTCCGAACCCTGCCTCCTCGTTGTGCTGACTAGGATATGAGGAACATAAGAAAGATCGGATAACCTGCCCCGGTAGGACCTTCATCATATGCTGACAGGGAAGGGAGACTGCTATCTTCGAAGGGTGCATTCTATCGGAGCGTCTGTTCTCCATGCTAGGAGTGGCTGATCATCTTCCTCGTCGTGCTGGCATGGGATTCTAAACAGTGACGTGCACGATGGTCATCCGGTGAGACTGGTGTTTGGGGAAAACCCATCAACTCAAAAGTTACAAAACAAACAGAAGTTAATACGGCCTGGACCAATCGGCAAAGACCTAAAATCTATATTCACATTAATCCGGACACCTTCATATCATTGTAACTTTTGAAATATTGCACGTAGGAATGAAAAATTTGGTATAGCTGAGAGTCTTTGATGAAAAAGACTATGATTGATGTTTACATTTCATGTTTAGTATTCAAGATGGCGACGCAAGAAAAACAAGTGCGCGAGCGAATTTTGTACGGGCGTACGCCAAATCCTGACTTATCAGTACGGGACCTTGCAAAAACATTGGATTTGCCTAAATTCACTGTTCACGGTGTGCTCAAATCAGTTTCGAAACGTTTGACGGTGGAGAGGAAACCGAGAAGTGGCAAAAACATTGGACGCGCTGATCCTGTCATGAACCGAAAGGTGAAAAGGATATTAACGAAAAACGCAAATCTCTTCATTCGAACGGTGATTCGTAAAATAGGGATGTCGGCTGGTTTTGTCGAAAAATCAAAACAACGTTTGGGACTTTTTTTTTTTTTCCTCTGTTCGGGACATAAACCACTGAGACCAGTAATTTGATCTATTGTAGTATATCCCGTGTCCTTTGTTTAGTGCATGTCGATTTACCTCATCACTATTGAGAAATGATGAGGTATTCGGTGTTGTTACAGTTGTCATTGTTTGTTTTGTTGGCAATGAATCAAATTTTATTGAAAGTTTCCGCTATTTAAACCCTTTGAGGAGTGAGAGCACTCTTTAAAGGCGCGCCCCTTTATCAGTCAAAATCAGATTCATTGCAAAGAAAACAAACTATGACTCCGATACTGACCATGCATCAGAACCCTAGTCATAACCAATTCAAACTATAAAACATCAAATAGACAATGAGAATTCACATAAATGAAGACTAACCATGTTTTACCTATTCTAAGCTCATCCTCGCACAATTGCAAAACGAGTATTGTCACTTTTCATAAGACATAAAATGTAATAAGGACTAAAATATGTTCCTTTGACTACAAATAACAAATATGTTCCCTAGTTTGAATTAATTCGGACTAGGTTTCGGTGGTAGATCTGATACCCCGTAACGCACCACGAAAAGCGTTACGGGTCACGTTTGGGACTTAAGTCGTATGAAGTAAAAACAGTTCCAAATCGCAACGACAAACAGAACTTGGTAGCAAAATCACGGGCTCAACGTTTGTACTGCGAATATTTGACGTAGTTTTCATGTGTTGTTATGGGCGATGAAACTTATGTCCTGGAGGATTTCAAGCAGCTTCCAGGGCTAGCTTTTTATTCTGCTATGGCCAGAAATGCTACAGCTGAGCATTTCAGAACGAAGAAGGCATCGAAAAAAAAAAATGCATTATGTGGCAAGCAACTTGTACGTGTGGCAAAAAGAGTATATCTTTCGTCACTACAGGCACAATCAACAAGGAGATCTATCAGAAAGAGTGCCGGCAGAAGCGACCCTTCATCAAAAGTCACAAAGAAAAATTTTCTGGCTCGATTTGGCATCATGCCACTATGCTACAACTGTGATGGGGTGGTACCAAGCAAATCAAGTGAACATTGTACCAATAACCTCAAACCCGCCAAATTGCCCAGAGCTACGACTAATCGAGAGATATTGGGCTCTGATGGAGCGGAAGCTTTCTGGAAAAAAGCAAGGAATCAAAGACATCAAACAATTCCAGCAAAGGACAAAGACGGCTTCTACAATTTCTGAAGAGTCTGTACAAACCCTAATGGACGGAGTTAAGCGCAAAGTTCGAAAATTTTATGCAAATACCGAATAACTATGTTTTGTCTTCACGAATTGTTAAAATACATCCCATGAATCTGAAATAATAAACTACGACGGAAACATAATGCAAAATTTATGTTTTATTCATGTTGTGAGGTGTCCGGATTATTGCCGATACAGACCTTAGGTGACAATGGAAATGTTCGGACATTAATAACCACTACCAGACATTTAGTCTACCAAAATTTATTAAATATGTATTTGTGTACTCTGGTCATATGTAGTTTTGAACTTAAATATCAGCGTGTCATTTTTGTTACTTAATAGAAATAAAAATCATAACCTGTTTCGGTAACTCTGCCATATTCTGCTTAAGAAATCTACACGGTAAAATAGACTTACAAATAATAACGCAAAATTTCGCACTTATTTGTTTTCCGAAAAGGCCCCTAAATTTTCCTTCGCACTTTTAGAATTTCCTAACCGTACAATATCGTTCGATAGCCAATCGGTAATGTTGTGTCTTTTGGCTCTTAAAAAAATATCTCGATATAACCGTTCCGCACAACAATATGGATATTGCTCTCTCTCTCTTCCGCTGGTCACGTAACCACTACAGGTTTAACATTTATTTGAGATTTCTATTGCTGCTAGGTTGTTATCATTATTATTATTATTATCGTTTTCAATCTCAGTGTTGCCCTAGTGGTTGAATACGACTGAAAACAGCTTCTTATTGATGATGGTCGACGAGAACCGTCGGAAGCTGGACGATGAAGGGGAGGGAGGGGTGCTCTCATCTTGACGGTTTGTTTTCAATTATTATTGTTTAGTACGTAGTGAGTCAGAATATATTAAGATTTCAGAGGTTTCAGTACGGTTCGAAACCGAGTAAGTGGTAGATGGTAGGATTGGAGAAAAAATAACAAAACGAAAACAATTTAAAACAGTACCGAGGGTAATCGTTTTTCTTTTTCTTTTTTGAAAAGCATGATCAACAATAAAATATACACAACTTGTCAACAATTAGCGATAAATGGTGAGTGCTCGAGGGGGGAGGCGGTTTTTTTGTGACTGCCATCGAAAGTTTTGCACAGTTTTTTACGAAACTAGAACTAATTTTTGGTATTCGGAGTCTAACGTTGCTGCTGTTAGTGGTTGTATGAATGCAAACTGTTTACACTGAGTCGTGCATGTTTATATTTTTAGGCGTTGCGTTGCATTCAACTGTTTGTTATTTGCTCAAATTGACATCTTCATTTGTTTGTCTCAATGAAAAACGAAGTAACGGACTAGAATGGTCAGATTTTGAATTGAAATAGAAGTAGAATATCAATAGGAGGTCATTTTAAGGTAAGTAAATTCAAAGAATTCAATGATTTTTTTTTTGGCTGGTGGTCTCGTTCGAGTTTTAAATGTTCATTGTTTGTTGATTTTTGTTTGTTTGAATGACGATGGGAGGATGCGTTTTTTTTGTACCAACTAGGATTAGATTAGGAAATTTTCGCTTCTTTTTTTTCGTTAAATACAAGCTAGCTTAAATTAGCCACTACGTTAGTGATCACGAACGATGATGAAACGCCAGAAAAATCGCTTACAGGTGAAACTAACAAACATCAAACCAACTTAGCAGAAGAATTCAGCTTCTCATGGTGTTGCTTCTACTCTGTTTAGTGTTTGTAGGTAGCTTTATTGAAAAGGAAGAATCAAATGTACTCGTTACTGGACAAGTCTAACTATTTTAACTATTTAGAATTTTGACTATCGGTGCCAATGGTGCCAATGGTGATTGATTTAATTTCGACTTACTCATAAACATAGAAGTGTGATTTGTGTACCCTTTAGATCTAAGTGTTAGAAGCACGTATTAAATGCGAAATTTATTTCTTATTTGTTACTTTGTAAAATGAGTTAGATGTGCATCTCAACAGAGTTAGTTTCAACATTGACCAAACCCATGTTAGAATGTTTTTGTGAGTCCGGTGGAATGCGATAGTTGGGCTTATTTGATGTTTTGTGATGTAGGTATGAGCAACGAATATTGTTGGAGACTTCATACAGTGTTCTTGTCTGTATGGCACTAACTCTTTGGCGACAAAAATTTGAATGGAATTGCCTTGCGATTTGCACGGCTGAATGCTTTCTCTCTTTCGCTAAGTCTAGATGTGTAAATTTAGAAAGCCGAAGCTGTGTGGTAGAAGTAGAACTGAGTAAGTGAACGACAATGGCACTTGACTGCTACTATTGTGTCTGTGTGTTCGACAAGCAAAATATGATTCAAATGCGGTGAGAGTAACAACAACACAATACGATCGATACAAAGTAAGAAAAGCCCACTCATTGGTGATTGTGATCGACTTGAATTTTTTTTTTAGTGTGGCCGATAGTGTGGATCGTTGTCGTTAGTTGTTATCTTACCTTGGCCGCGGGAAGACTCAGCGCACTGGTACCTCCGGTTGCCAGGTGCGGACTGTGATCCTGCCGGGTCCGGTTGTTGAGAAACTCGCGGATGTGCTGCACGATCAGATCGATGGCCACTGAAAGTGAGAGCGGTTTGGATTTCGGATTAACGAAACGGTATGTGGATCGACTTGGGATTGAGAACCGGTGGATGGTAGAGATGCTTTTATTTGTACAGGGTTAACCGAAGCTGCGGAATTCAAGGCTAGACGGTTCTTATGAATAATACTCGTCTAATAAGTCTAGTTCCCACAGTGCCCATCTATTTGGAAGCAAATAATAAGGACAATGGATCGGAATTATTAATCAAGATTCACGCTGCAGAATAAGAAGAAGCTGGAACTGATATGAAACGGAGGTACGTTTATCTTTAAAACCAAACCCCTGACAAAAATAAACAACTAGTAATCTGCGATTCTAAAAACTAACAATCTTGACTCGGTCGATGAAAATCTCGTGATTCTAATTTTAACATGTCTTTTGCTTGGTTTGGTTTTGAATTGAAGGCAAATCGTTTATTCCAATTTTGACGTTTCTATAGGCTCTTTAGTTAGTTTTTGATCATTTTTAAGATTGTAACATCGTTTTATTTACGTTATTCGCTGCAATATAGACAATCAGGGTTCAGAAAAAAATCATGTCCCAATGAAGTTGAACCAAATGTGGACGTAGAAATACTGTTTTATGTATGTGCTTTCATAATTGAATTTTATGGTACGAAATGAAAAAAAAAAAACAATCCCTATGTGCGTGCTATCTCAAAGAACACTAAAGTTTTTTTTTACCCGTGAGATACGTTCCACTTTTACTATGAAACCGTGTAAAAAAAAACGAAATAGAGTTGATAAATTCACATGCATACACATTTTAAATTGTTTCGATTTTGTTTGCATGTGTTATCTTGCCATGCAATGGTCAAAATCAAGTTTATAAAACTTTGAGTATTTACACCAAAAACTGTGATTTTTTTTGAAAAACTGCCATATGATTACTTTTTCCGAACCGTAAAATGTGATTCGAATTAGGTCAATAAATTGTTCCGTTCTGGAGTTATCGCCGAAATCAAATCGTGTAAAAAAAAACAACCATGTAAAAAGACGCCAGTGTATTTAAAAGAGCACAATTTCATAACTTTTCAGATTTTCCAACTACTTTTGCATAGAGTCACTGTGTTGTTTGAGCACAGACATTCTTCTTATGTTTAGACCCACTTATGGCCATTTATATGTACTTGCAATTTTTGTTACTGCATTTATATTTGGCTGAATAAAACTACATTAATAAATACAATTTCAGAAGCTTGTACAAAATTAACATATGAACACAATATAGGGTTCCTTTATTTGAAAACGTTAGTTAATTTTTAAAAACGATCATTTTTTTTAATTAAATGTATTCGGTTAGTCTACATTTTTTGAAAGCGACTTCTATGGAGCAGTTGGAAAACCACAATTTCTAAGCCATTCTAATATTTGATCTTTCTTAAGAACATAAAGGGATCAAAATTTGGTCGACTTAAACTTGATGCATTTCCTTTCATCGTGCATTGAAAAATTTTGCACACCCCTCATTTTGAAGATGTGTGCGTGTAGTATCATGCCTCTATTTCGATTTTGAGATTAGCACTTCAGTTATCAAAATGCCGTCGAAGGAAGAGAAGCAACGCATCAAAATTTTGCACGTGCATGGTGAAACTCCAAACTACTCTCACGCCAAGTTGGCTTAATTGTTGAATGCGGCTAAATCAACTGTTACCAACGTATTAAAAGTGTTCGGTGAAAGTTTGTCGACAAGCAGAAAAGCTAAATCGAGGGGGGTTATCAAAAACCGGCGGCAGTGACGGCAAAAAGAGTTGCCCGCTATTTCGAACGGAACCTCAATCTCTCCGGCCGAGATATCGCAAAGAAGCTGGGAGTGGCGCATTCAACCGTGGATGGAGCTAAAAACGGGATGGACTGTCGACTTACAAGAAAGTGGTGACTGCAAATTGCGACAATAAACGCGACGATGGTGTGGCAGGCCATTTGTACCTTTGGCTTGAAGAGCAACGTTTACAGTGTTACCGGAACCGTCAACCAGCAAATTTATCTGAGCGAGTGCCTACAAAAACGTCTACTGCCTTTCCTGAAGCGACACGACATTACGGAAAAAGGCCATGGAGTGGTATGCTGTCAACAACGTTCAACAACAGCCCAAGGACTAGAACCCTCCCAACACGCCAGAGATTCGTCCAATCGAACAATATTGGGCCATCGTCAAGCGGAATCTTAAGAAGACTCAAAAAGCTGTTGTAAGCGAGAAACAGTTCAAGGCAAACTAGCGTTCTGCGGCGAATAAAGTGGACAAGGAGACTGTACATAATCTTATGGCAGGTGTTAACGGAAAGATCCAGCAATTCGCATTCAGTAAAAAGGAAGCTTAGCTGAATATTTCTTTTGTATTCGGTATCAACTGAACTAGGAAAAGAAAAAGAATTTGAATTATTAATAAAAACTTTGTTCGACTCACACACAATACAGTTTGACCAAATTTTGATCGGAACACTTTCTAATCAAACATTCAATTCGATTTGTCAATTCATTTTTAGTTTCCAAGCCGTTCGAAGTTGACGTGCCAGTGTATTTTTCAACAATTGAAAAAATCCGAATATTGTGCAGTGATTGAATTCATTGTTTTGGAAGGTTTATCGGCTACTGAGATCCCTGCAAAGATAGTGAAAGTATTAAAGGAGTCTTCTCCTTCAATTCCAACCGTTCACCGATGGGTTTTGGAGTTTAAGCATGGCCGCACAAGTGATGAAGACGTTCCATACTCAGGACGTCCATAAAGTGCATCAACGTCAGAAATCATAGCGAAGTTGATTACAAGCCACCAAAAGTTTGAATTTAGCTTGAGATGAGAACTCAGAAGTTTGCAATTTAGTTGAAACTAGCTGAACCCGGTGCAAGCCTTGCTACGCTTGGAACTGAATGAATGGAAGTATAATAGAATTGGCGCTCTTATGGTTTTTAGGAACGAGTTTTGTTCAAAAAATCGTTTGCTACTCTGTGTAATTTCTGCAAAATTTAACGTAGTTGTGTATTTTTAATTATACCCTCAGATCTTTAGTTACTACCATTGTTTTTCTCTCTGTGTTGAAGCATTCCATAGACAATACATTTATCTTAATACTACGCCGTATCCTGTCAGTTTATTCACTTTTGCATACCCTTACATTTTCTCTTGCAACTTCTTGTGCATAATATAGCACTGAGAGCAAATCAAGCATCCCCCATTCTTGACTAAGAAGGGGTTCAAACTTCTGCTTACCCGAGAAATACCCAATTAGTGTTTTAGTTGCCTGGATAATTCTCATGTTTGGTTGAAATTTCTGTTTCATTTGTATGAGAGGCCCTTACCCTCTCCAGACAGGGAAGGAGCCTCGAACCATCATAAGAACCTTTTTTGGCCCCAAAAACCCCCTTCATATAACTTTTCATAACAATAGGTCTAATTCTGATACATGGTTTAAATCTGTGTGGTTTTCAGACCTCCCCTTTTTATGAGACCTCCCCCTACCAGAAAGAGGAGGGATCTCGAACCAACATAGAAACATTTTTTGCTTCCAGGGAACCCAACATGCCAAATTTGGTTCCATTTGATTGATTAGTTTTCGAGTTATGCTTAAACTTCTATTTCATTTGTATGAGAGCCTTCCTTTCTAAGGCCTGCCCGGCATAACATAAAAATAACAAAATTATAACAAATCTTGTTACAACTAACTGATTATGATATAAATTTGTTAAAGACGTTTTCATCTGGATTGCTTTTCAACATACTTATAACAAATTTAGATATAATTCCCCGCGAGGCACAATCTGCGTGAAGAAATAAATTATTTCTAACAGTAGCTGATATGATTTTGCTACATCATAACAAAACTTGTACACCGTTTGTTCCGTTTATGTTATATGTATATCATAGTTTAATATAATTTTGTTGCCTCTTCAGGACTTTTAATTACAATTTCTGTTATTTAAACTACATCCGCGATCGTAATTCTAACAACCTCTGTTATAAAACCAGCGCAATTGAATAACAAGACTTGAAATAATTTTGTTGTTTCCTTTTGGTCGGATGTACTCGAAAAAAAAATGCACCATTTTTATCTGAGTGTAACTTTTTTATCCGTGGGTAAAAATTGATGAAAATCTGGGTATAACTACATAGTTTGAAGTAAATTGTTCACATGTGCAACATTATCATAACAATCAGTTCACTGGTTATTGAGATGTCATTGGAGCAAGAAGAAAAACGCCGAAGAATTTCGGACGCCGTCATGGAAAATCCGACTGCGACCATGAGATGGATAGGAAGACAACTGGGAATCACCCATACAACTGTGTCTCGGGTGGTAAAACCGCTTAAGGAGTCCCAGACGCCCGAGCGGCGGGCTGGAAGTGGAAGAAAATCGAAGACAGCTTACCCTGTGAAAGCCCGGAAGGTGTTGGATTATTTCAAGTGTAATCCGAACCTTTCGATTCACGACGCGGCTCTGAAGGCAAAGTGCTCCGCCTGGTTCGTTCAGCAAACCATGAAACGAGCTGGGCTTCGTGTATTCAAGGTCCGCAAGGCACCGAACCGGCGTGATCAACAAAACACGGCGGCCAAGCGGGTCTTGTCCCGCAAGGAAGCTGTATCGAGAGTGGTTAACGAAACCGATGTGTGTGGCTATGGATGACGAAACCTACATCAAGACAGACGCAAAACAGATACCGGGGCTGGAATTCTACGTTGCCAAATCACGGTTTGATGTTCCGGAAGACATAAGGAAGAAGAAAGTGGACAAATTCGTCAAAAAATACGTGCTCTGGCAGGCCATATGTCAATGCGGTAAACTGAGTAAAACCACACATCACAACTGGTACCATCAACAGCGAAATTTACCGCACCAAGTGCATCCAAAAGCGTCTGTTGCCCTTCCCCACGGAGGCGAGACACTATTTTGGCCAGACCTGGCATCATGCCATTACGCGCGATCGACGTTGGATTGGTACAGATACAACAACGTTGTTTTTGTACCAAAAACCGCCGACCCCCCAAATTCACCAGAGATTCTCCCGGTGGAAAGATTTTTGGCCATAATGAAGGCCAAAGATCGAAAATCGTCCAAGGTGTTTAAGAACGACTCAGAACTACCATAGGCAGGTTTTTCGTCAAAATCAAACTACCATAGACACATTTTTCGCCTTCAAGAACTTTCACATGCTAAATTTGGTTTCCTTCGCTTGATTGAGCTCTCGAGATATGCAGATATTTGTGTTTCATTTGTATTCAGAGAATGGAGGGGTCTCTTACTATCTTTTAAACCTTCTTCGGTCCCAAAAACTCCCAAAAATTTTCACACCGATCGGTTCTGTAGTTTTCGAGTATAAAAGGTTCAGACAGACAGACAGACTCGAATAACAAATTCAATTTTAAGGTACGTCGAGTCATGACTATGGATGAGACTTGGGTTTACCATCATGATCCTGAATCAAAACAAGAGTCTAAGGAGTGGTGTTATCAGGCATTTCGGCTCCGAAGTGAGTTCGTGTCCAGAAATCGGCTAAGAACGTTTTTTTATTGGAAATTTTATTGATAGATTATCTCCAAACTGGTAAGACAATCAACTCTGATTATTATTGAGACCTTGGATGAAAAAGTTTGTGAAAGAAAACCCGGTTTGCAGAAGAAAAAAATCATTTTTCATCAAGAGCATTGCAGCTGCTCACACAGCCCAAAAAACATCATCGCGAAATTCAGTGAATCGGAGTACGAATTGTTGCAGCTTCCATCGTATTCGCCAGATTTAGCCCCTTCTGACTTCTGGCTGTTCTCATAACTCAAAAAAAAATCCTTCGTGGAAAGCATTTTTCATCAAACGAAAGCCGTCGTAGAGGAGTATTTTGCAGGCCTTCCAGAAAGGCACTTTCGTGATGGGACAACAAAGTTGGATGATCGTTGGACCAAGTGTATTGATTCTATTGGAGACTAAACTGAGCAACAAAAGTGACATCTCCAAAAAAAAAATGTAATTTCATTTCCGCCTCCAAAACTTTTTGATTAACCTAGTTTTCAAGATAGAAGTTATCAACTCAAACTTCAGATCTGCATTACCGGGACAAAACTGTCGAAATTTGTTATATTGTAGTCGTTTTATATTTTCTTCAATTAACTAAAGTATTCGTTTGTGCCAAGTGCAGCATTGATGAGAGTTTGTTGAAAAATAATGATTCTAGGTTTTTTTCAAGCTGAAATTTGCTCAAATTATTTACGGAAAAAAAAAATTGTTCGCCATCCAAATGCACAAAGAAAAAGTTACATATACTGGATTTAGTTGTGAGTCACGCATAAGCAGCAGCATGTGCATGATTGACCTTGCTATGTTGCCGAGAACACCTGCGTGACTTTTAAAGCCTGTCCTCGTTAAATTTCGCACACTTTTCTTTCATTGTAGATTTTGAATTATTTCACAGATAGCTTAAACGTTCGACCGATAGCTGGAACTCTCCTTTATTTCATGGTAAAACGTGTTTAAATTCTTGTTACATTCAGTAAAATGGCGTCAAATCAAGTGGAAGTGCGCAAACGCATTTTGAACGAACGGCAGAATAATCCGAATTTATCGGTACGCGATCTTGCCAAGAAGTGTTTGCAAATCATTTGATCAACGCTTGACTGTGGATCGGAAGGTGAGAAGTGGAACAAATCGAATGGACAAGAAGGTGCCATTGTTGAGAAAAATCCCAATCTTTCTGTGGGAAATGGAGCTCGTTAAGTTGGGAAGCGATGACAAGCTCCAATTACACGAATTTTTACACCAACGTTACACCAATCTTTGCAAACATTTTCTTGTATCATAATGGACGACGAAAAATACGTATTCGAAGGCTTTAAACAAAAACTGGATTTGGCTTTTTACACCGCATAAACGCCATTGCCGAGCATTTCCAGACAAAGACCTCGTTTCTGATGGTAAGTTCAGATAAATAAGAAGTAAGTAGAGGGATTAACGTCTAAATATTGCAGTTTCAATTATAGATTACATACAGTGCTATCAAATATCCCAGGTGATGAATGAACTACTTAAAACCCCGTTCGCACTACAACCTATATTACGTGATATAGAGTATCTTGTTAACAAATGCCATGCACGTTATTTCCAGTGAAAATTTGATGCATAAATGTCTATATCACTTAATATAGGTTGTAGTGCGAACGGGGTGTTAAACTCGTCCCGCACCCTATGTAATTCCTCCTCAATCAACATGTCATCAACTCGAGAGATTTTTTTTCATTAGACCGGAACGTATACTCTTTCCTTTTCTCTTTCAACCATGACTTAATCCTCATTGTTACATTGGCCTTTTTGAAAATAGTTTCTGGAACGACGTTCAAGTGGTCGATTTAAGCGGTCATCATGGGTATTTTTCTACCCAATAATGGGTATCAAATTTGTGACTATATGGGTCAGGGGGGGGGTGGCGGTAGGTTATAAAAATGTGACATCCAACAATTTTGCATTTGGTAATCTAAATGTATCAGCGTTAATACGAAAACAAAGGCGTCGAAAAGTTTGAGTGTACGGTAAATGAAAATACACATTGTACTTAGTTGTGTGTGTGCAAAAAATTATTTACTGTTGTCATACATGTTCTTATCGTCAATAAGCACAAACCGCACGAGCTCTGCTTCATTCTGAAACTTCGTCGAAGTTTGATTTTGTTGAAAATCCTATTGTGTTCATTTTTGGTTGCGTTGAATTTTGATTTGATTCAAACGCTGGTCGATGCATTTTGTCGTGCATACCCGCTGCGCAATTAACAAGCCAACCGTGGTGTGTGAATACTGGCGAGATATAAAAAACGATTCCTATTGTGAAGAACTTTTCAAATCGAAAATCAGCACCTTGAAAACGGAAGCTTCGAAACCTAAAGATACACTGAAGCTTTTTTTGAGCCAGCAGACCTTCTGTTGCAAATGGAGGGATTGTTTAAAAATGTTCCAAAAATACCACCGGATGAAGGAACTCCAGCCTTTCAGGTCTTCATAAGTTCCTCCGGATTCGGACAAAAAAGTTCCCTTTTATTTTGCATGTCCTAAATAGGATGCAATTTCCAAAGAATTGGATATTATTAATTCCGAGATGTCCAGCCTGCTAATTAGAGAGCGAAATGACATGTTTTCGGGTATACAGAAAAGACGCTGTCTGACCTGATCAACCGCAGGAAAGCGCTAAATATGGCCCTAGTGAAGAAGAAATCAAATCAGCAACGTCAAAAGACAAGCAGATTGAACAGAAGAAGATTCTTGAGGAAGAATTTGAAACAAACTCATCTTACCAAGCGTCTCTAGATGCGGCCTGATAAAGGACGACCTCCGATAGAGCGTAACCAAGCATATAGACTGTTCCAGAAGGTATAAGCACACTGTCAAAATAACAAACAAGTTTGTTTGTTTTTAGTTTTAATAATTTTATTTGGCAAATCATATTTGTATCATATATTTTACTCTCGTTTAATCAAAATATTTAATCATAGTCAAGACTCTTAATTTTTTCTTAAACATGTCCCATTACCTTCTGCACAGTGGTACTTCCCACCATTTTGACAACTTTTGGCCAACCTTTTTTAAAATTTTTGGTTTCGTCCGCTGGTTTTATGAATTTTCGAAGCTTTGCTTTGGTCAAAGCCCAAAAAGTCTCGATTGGCCTCCGGGCAGTTCGGCGGATTCATGTCTTTCGGCACGAAATATACATTTTGACTTTTGTACCATTCTAAAGTGTCCTTTGCGTAATGACATGACGCCATATCAGGCCAAAACACTACTTGACCTTCGTGCTGCCTTATCATCGGCAATAATCGCTTCTGGAGACATTACTTAACGTATTTCTGAGTGTTCATCGTCTCCGTTGTGATGTACGGACTAGATGTTTTACCACACTCGTATATTGCCTGCCGAATTTTTCAGTAAAAATTGCCTCCTCCGTTTCGGGGATGTCTTTGTCTTCGCTTACAGTAGAGAATTGTGGTCCGGGAAGCGTTTTGTAATCTAGTTTTACATACGTTTTATCGTCCATTATTATACACCCAGAATTTCTACACAATATAGAATCGTAGAGTTTGCGGGCCCGTGGTTTCACGGACGCGGCCTGTTTTTGGTTCGTTTTGGGTTTTTTCTGCTTCCGGTATGTTTTTAGCCCAAGTCTTTCTTTGGCACGCATGACGATACTCGACGAGGTCCCTAGGTTTTTTCGCAACATCCCGAACGAAAGTCGCTGCTTTTCGCTTGTAGGCATCCCTGATCTTTTTATCGATATCCGGACTAACAGGACCGGATTTCCGACCACTCTTCGGCGCATCTTCAAACGTACTGTTCTCTATATTTTTGAATCGTAGATCGTACCGCTTCGACGCTAACACCCTCTTCCTTGGCCAATTTTCTCAAGGAGAGTCCGCTCACAGTGCACCATTTGTACACGATACTTTTTCGTTGTTCCGAAGCAAGACCGCGCATTTTGACAGGTAACACAAAACTGAGCACTTTTTTATGCTATGTCATTCAGAAATGTGCAAACAAAAGGACGCGGCCAAAACATGTTGAAATATTTCATTATATTCAAAGTGACCGTTAAAATAAGGTGTACTTATACTTTCTGGAACAGTCGTTAGTTGCTGAAGACGTTGGTCGATCTTGGTCAGCATGGAACGTCAGCTGGGCAGAGAGGTGACGTTGCGACTTTGTAGTAACATGAATATACTTTTCAGTTAGATATTTTTAAAGTAACAAAAGTATCATAAATCTTGATATCTTGATTTTATAGAAACACAGTGCTTTAGGATGGGGGAGATTGCGGCCAGGAAGAACCAGCTACTTTAAAAAAGTGTATAGTTAAGGAATCGAAATGTGCTTGAAATTTTCTTGGCAATAAAAATTATGATCTAGATAAAGAGTTGCACACAATTTCAACGTTGAGAGAAACGGTCTAGAACTTTGAATAAACCACCATCCTTTGCGAAGAAAAAAATCAATCAATTTATTATCAACAAGAAATTTTGATTCCAGTCCTTTATGGAAATTTCAAAATAGGGTATTCTCTCTTTTTTGAGGTATGAAAAAAATTATGATATTTTTACAGTTTTGCTAACTTTGATTTAAAAAAAATTAATTCGAGAACTGATAGTCTTAGGAAAACATTCTTGTGGTGGAAAGGGCTTTAAATCTTATTAAAAATAAATCAGCAAGCTTAAAAATTATGCAATGGCAAATTTTTTACACAAAAGGTTCTAGGGCTCCATGCCACCAAAATTGCTCACAAAATTGAAATATTGATTTCTTGAACCCCATGTCAAGGTAAGATCATTACTTGATCTCCCGGTATGGAAATTTCAGTGGAATTTCCAAGACTGTTCAAGGTAAATCTCGAAAATCCTCGATAAATTTCAAAAAACAAAAAACTCACCGCTTTCAAATTGTATGGTTCAAAAAATCAAATTTTGCAATAAAAATCATTATTTCTGTTGGAATATTCATGATTCCATTTCTTTTTCACTCTCTGATCATATTTTTGTTCGGACTTATGAGTAATTTTAAGATTTTTCAGGACTTTTATCTACGAGTCATGATGTTTTGCGCATCTTCTCTACAAGAAAAATTATGTATATTTCCATATAATTTTCCAAATCTCGGGAATAGATAAACATCCAATATCGATACATCAAAATTTTCAATCGCCAAAAAGTTTTTTTTGATTTTTTTTCCCCATACAAACGGTGTTTTTCTGGTTGTTCCGAACAACCGTGAAATAATGTTGTGTAAAAAATCTTTCCAGATCTTTTCTTCTATTGATTAGAAAATTAAAAGCTCTTTTTACAATTCAATTTATGTTTTACAAAGTTAGCACTGCAAACTTAAATTATTCACCTGAGCTGAACTGCGATCAGTCACTGGTGCTTAAACCAGATTTTGCCCGATTATGGGGTAACTTTTTCTCAAAAATCTGTTACTTATGCACTAAAATTTGAAAAAAATAATCGGGCAGAAGTTTTCCCATGTGGAAAATGATCTTTAGGGTCCATCAGATGACATACTAAAATTTCAGATTTTTTCGAGGTGCCGAAATGGGCCTAAGTGCAAAATGTCGAACGGTGGCAAATATCGACCAAAACAGATGCATCTATAAGTAAACACGTAATTTTGTGACCCTAAAGGACAAAAATTTTGTCTGATTTGCGGTATCTCTCAACGCTTTTGAGATATAAGCCTCAACAATGAATGTGTGTTTGTACTTACGCCAACACATTTGAACTTTCGCAAGCAACATCTTTGCTGTACATTTATAAAGACAAAATTATATACTGAAAAAAAGCAGACAGAAAGAGAGCAAAAGGAGGGAGATTTTCGGCACCTCTTAACCTTAACGAAAAAATCTGAAATTTTAGTATGTCATCTGATGGACCCTAAAGATCATTTTCCACATGGGAAATCTTCTGCCCGATTATTTTTTTCAAATAAGCCGCACACTACCCCCCCCCCCCCCACCGTTGGATGTAACACATCTGGATGTAACGAAAAAATCTGAAATTTTAGTATGTCATCTGATGGACCCTAAAGATCATTTTCCACATGGGAAAACTTGTGCCCGATTATTTTTTTCAAATAAGCCCCACCCTAGTGTGGGGGTAATCATATTTGCGACAAAGTGTGACAGAGGAAGGGAGGGGGTCTAAAAACCTGAAATTTGATGGACGTAATTTTTGAATCACCCCTAGGAGAC